>DWDV01002822.1:0-11169 GCA_018245615.1 Mimoniades ocyalus | reverse complement strand
CATCAGCGTTTATTACGCCAGAAATTTTGTATCTAGCTGCTTTTTTAAGGTCTTCAGACCAGCGGTGGAAAAGCGGTAGAGAATGGCACAAAGTTGCAAGGCATTTAGTCGTCGTTAGCCCCAGTACGTTTAGAACTAACCTCACTTGAAATTACCTGTTTTTTTGTTATTATTTTATTTATATCTACTTATTGATTTATGCCAATACGAATTCAGTTTTTATAATAGTCTCCGTCCGATTCGAAATAGGTCATAGAACTGCCCATCATAGACGAATAAGTTTCATCGGGTATTCTGAAAATGATTCATCGAACCTCACGTTTGGTTTTGAATATAGAAGTAGTTTATCTCGACCCATCTATTATGTTGGTAATGGAATAGTTAAACTTAGTACAGTGTAAATGTCGGCAACGACAACAACTTTGTGAACACAACGAGACTGAGTTCAAAGACCTGTACACGTCAATATCCCATAAAAAATGTTCAGGATAGTTGTCATATTGTTCGATCTGCGACTGAATGCGGGGGCATTTATTATTTTTACTAGTAAGTCATAAAGTACGGATACACAAAGAACGCCGAATGCCAAATATCTTAATCCTTACAGACCTGACGTGCTTCTTTTACATTCCTCACTATCTCTGTGTGTGCGCCTGATTTACATTTATAAATAATTAGAATTCATTTCAAATCACGTTTCATTGCCGATTTTACGTCATAGACGTAATTTAGTGTCATAGACGTATAACAAACGCAGAGCGAGCACGGTTGTGGGGAGTGTAGGAAGTATAAACAAAAACTCGCGTTTGAAAAACAAAAGCACTCACGGAATGACGAATTCGAAAACTGTCAATAGAAAGGTCAAGACAATGTAGCGCGGTGGCGAAGTGGCTGACATTAAATTAACGTCAAAGACATCGCGGGAGTCCTTATTGTTTGTGTCACATTAATTAGTTATCTTAATGAGTTTTGACGTCCTCTATTTTTATAATGTTCATTTTTCAAGTAACTTCTCATTTTTCCTCGTTTCAAATATCAAATCAAATTATGTAAAATGATATTGAAAAACTTAATAATTATATAAGTAGCACATTGGAATTGAATTTTTTTCCGAGAAAATATTTTTGTTTTCATAATATGAGTACAATAGCGGGGACTTCACTATTGATTCTTGTATTTCACTATTGATTGTAACTTTCAATTTACGTGCGAGGCCTCCTCAATGGTGCGATCCATGAGACTATTTTAAATAATTAATAATAATGTTCTTTCGTGCCGGGGCGGAGTTCTCGATTTATTCATACATATACGGGGATACATTCTCCGACCCCGTGCCGGTATACAGGGTGTCGTAAGAGGCGACTAAACCCGGCGCTGGCAGATCACGGTATGGCGTGGTCAGCATAGGCACAGCTAAATACCCCGCCCGCCAATGGGCACCAGCGTAGGCGGTGCGAAGTGTGCTCTGCGATTCCCAACCCACATGTCCAGCTCAGGGGAGGTCTGTCCAGCTGTAGACGGTAATAGGCTGATGATGATATTGATGTAGGTTCGTTAAAAATAATTCCTTCCCCGTTGCAAATTGTTGATCATTCATCCATCATTAAAGTCCACTGTTGGACATAGACATTCGCTGATCGGTGTAACACCACCTGGTTCTGGACCTGTAGAATCCAGCTGCATCCAAAAGTATTATTATAATAATAGTAATAATAATTATTATTATTATGTTGATTATCTGCACAGTGCGTGAGAAAAAGTAGATCCTATACATCAGCATCGCAATATATGAAAATTTTGTCGTACAGCCGGTGTGGAATACCCTTACAATCTCACGTCTCTCGTTTGTACACCTGATCGTAAGCAGTTCATTCACATGTGCCTCCTTAGGAAAGAGTTAATCTCGAGACTTGTACGTCACCTCAGCGCCGTAAAACTTTCTAAGTTCAGTCTTTTGTTGATTTGGTAAAATTTTGTCTCGTTTGTACATTCGATGAGCGTTATGTAGATATCCTACGCCTACGGTTTGAAAAAAGAAGCGAAACCGAACTTTAATTAAATAAACGAGATATTATATCCCGAGATATTATTAAATAAAGTCCATTTTACATCGATCTCTTTCAGAATAGTTCCCTATTATTTATTAACGTTTGTCGTTTAGCAACCAGTTGGCCGAGCTTCCCGTGCTGATCTGCCATTCTAGACGTAGCTCCAACATGTACGAGCACGAAACAAGAATAAAAATAAACTTTCACCGTCAAATGGAACGTAGTATTCCTCACATGATTGAGACTGACTTTGAAGAGACAGGGCAGAGGAGTCTAGTACACGCCCACGTTTCACCAGTTACGTCCTATTATGGACTACGGGGTCAGTCGATAACCATTCACCGGGCACAAGTCGAGACTCCGAGCCTCTACTACTAGATTTGAACCCCAGACTTCACGATCAGCAGTCGACCTTGATACCACTGTACCAACGAGGCTGTAATTATATTTGTCACTGTACGATGCTGTAACATTTATATCTTAGCTTATGCTTCATGTTTTTCACCTTTCTTGTCTTCCTACTGCACTAATAAACGTACAATCGTACAACACGATCCACGAACGTGTAATTACGTTGGTAGGTAGAGGACATCGACTGACAAATGTCTCTATCTTCCAGATCACACGTGCTTGTTCAAATACGTATCTCCACATACTCGTATGCTTGGTTCGGAGAAATCTTACCGGTAGTCTATTACATTGACACACACATTTGTATATACACATTACACATATGCATAATGTATATGTATGTATGATAAATTCACTATCGTCTTGGTAGGTAGTATGGGTTAAATGGTCATAGTAGTGTCATCATTCTAATTACCTTTCTGTGTCTATGGTAATACGTGAAACGCTAATGCAGCAATACAGCTCTCTGTAAGCATTTCGTAATTGCTGCGGAGGATTTTTAAATGTATATCTGTTGAAGGATGAGATGATAAAGCTGATTATGACTACGTACACAAGGTGTGGAGTGGCTTGCTTTTGTGATCTGTTGTGGACCGCCATCTTGTTTAATTGTGTATGATAGCGAATTAACTCTCGTTCATGTATCATTTGTCGTCAAACGCCCAGCCTACTAATTATTTGGTGTATAGAATCAACTTTATTATTATAGCTTATGTTGTCGTTCTACAAAATAGACGTGCGTGTAAGAGACAAATGCTGATTCTACATAGAAGATACGATTCTGGTCTGAAGATTAGATATATTATTACTCGGTGTTCTCTGTCAATCTCGTAAGTGATCTAGCGTGATGATGTTACAATTTATTTGATTATTTTATTTATTTACAAATTACATCAACTTAGTGAACACTGTCGCAAGCACTATTGTATCATATGTTTAAGTTACATAAAAATAGAATTTTTAATAGTAACATACAATAAATAACAAACAAACAATTTCAATTAAATCAAATTCATAAAATTAAAAAAAAAATCATATTAAGGTACCTTTTTCCACAATAAATGAAGGAAAAATTAAAACAATTCAAATTTATAACAATATTCCATATTCGGTATTAGAAAAATACTTACATCATGTTTAAACTCATACTATATTATAATAGATTGTTATGAGCAAGAGTTAAGAATACTTTTTTTAAGAAAGCACAACCAAAAGTCGAGTTTAAATAATAATGATTAATCAAATGTCTGCAATATGTATTTTCTAAATCGTTGGAGCTGATACAAGAACACATCAATTAGCGGAGCTTTTACTTGATAATGATATAAGAGTCTCTTTTGCACACTTTCTAGCCGCATGTGAAGTATTACTGTCCACTAACCGTATGTGTATTAATAATGTGAAGTATTACACCCAAATCTCGGATGTGGTCAACCTCGTTAAAAGGAGTATCGTTAATAACAAGTAGTATAGGCTTTTTTTTCTGGTAAAACGAATTACACAACATTTTCTAGTATTTATATTCATCCCATTAGTTGCACACCACGTCACTAAGCTGTCTAAATCCGTTTGTATCAGCAGAGCCTATTTGAAAGAGTTTACTGGTCTGAAAAGTTTTAGATCATCGGCAAACAACATGGCATATTAACATGTCATATTTGATATTGGGGATAATAATAATAATCATTGTAATGAAAAGAAATCTTTTTTTGGCATAGAAATTACAACCTTTTGTATTATATAACAACCTAGCGATTATCAGCGTTAATACTTTGTGTCAAAAAACGGTGATTATGCAGCGATCTATGAATAATCATACCAGCTATTTATTGCATGATTGCTTAGTATTAGACCGCCGGTCCACCTGGTTGAACGCCACGCCGGGCACGCGGGTTGGGGACGCATGGTCGGCGCATGCCTACATAAGCTTATTGGCTCTTGCGTTTAAGAATCCTAGTTATGTGTCCGGAAAACGGGCGCCGGTAAAGTATTGGTCCTTAGGCGTCGGATTAGAAATTTGATTCTGGCAATTTCAAATCTTTACACTAACACCGTCCATTTAACATTCTATACCAATTTATTACGTCACATTAAGAGCTCCTTGCAGCTCATTGCCTTTAAAATTAAGTACAGCGGCGTTGAGACGGAAACAGTGTTGGAAGTTAGATCTTAAATTTTAATTGAAAGCAGATCCAGATGTTATACCGTGTTGTAATACATATCTGACTAGAGCCGCGGTTGATTTCATATTATTGAATGAGTTAAAGCTGAAAAAGATCAGAAGCTACTTTCATACGATTTACAGATATTTACATCGATACTTTCACTCGCTCCTACTTACCATTAATAGCATAGATATAAGCACCCCGCGCTGGTATCGAAACTAAAATTGTGATAAGGGCATTCTAATGTATTCAACTCTAAAAAAATTAGCTTACCACGTAAGCAATGTAGAATGCCTTAATACAATAGATACATTGATTATGTATGAAAGTCAATCTATAGGTTATTTTATATGATATTCACGTCTGTTACATAAAAATTTTGGTACATGTTTTTTACACAACGAACAAAATAAATGAAGTCTTTGCCGCAACGTCGCTCCAGTCGGCGGTAGCTCATGAAGGACTTCAGGTGAGACTAAATTTAGTCGGCCTATCTTGAAAAAAATATGTCGCTTAGTATAAACGCGTTGTGTCCTATTCTCAAAACGTCGTTTTTCGTAATATCCTAATCACCATAAATATTATATCAGAATTTTAACCTGAACTTAGTTTAATCATGTACCTATATGGGGTCTCACGAAATAATATAAGAATAAAAAACATAATTACGAGCGAGCCTTTATAGAAAATGTGAAGAGATGACACGTGTTAAATGTTAACGAAATGTATTTGCAATATGTTTTCGAAGTGTCTCGAACACGTCATAACACAAACTCGTCCGATAACGGTAATGCCACGACGTGTTACGTTAACCCAAAAATCTCAAATCTCGAGATGTTTATCAATCATTTTCTCGGAGTATCGTTAAGAACGGATTTTGGGATGTAATCCCCCCACCAACTGGAAAACTGGGTTGTGCATATAAAAATCTTGGTCAAATATTAATCCGTGTTATTATATCAAGCAAGAAGTACGATATAAATTTATCTTTAAGTTATTAGTAAGACTATAATTGTATCCTTCGCAGATATCTTAGTTAAAACTTCCATTTTAAACGTAACAAAAAAAAGTAACATCACGCCTGTAATACCAACCAATTTACTATTGTTGTTTTGTTAAAGAGTTATGTTTGTTAATTTGTATTAAGTAATAATAGATATAGCCTAATGTTCCAGACAAAAATGTAAGCAGTTGCAAATGCACTTCGCCATAACAATTTCAACATGACCGGGTAGCAACAACTCTGCATTTTCACAATTATTACACAATTATATTACTCTTCTGCACTTTTAATACTTGTATTTCTGAAAAAAATACTTGGAAAGTACCCATTCGATCTAACGAAGGAATTGATATACTTAATATAATAAAATACCTAGACGTTATTATGAAATTGAAGAACAAATTTAATGATATATTGCCGGTAAAACTTTCGAATTTAACATACCTAATTGTGAACCATTTATTTAACATATGACCTTCATTTCAGATCCACCTCGACAACGATACACTGGAAATGACTAGGGCGGATCATCGCCACCTGGTGCTTCAGATCGCGCTAAAGTGCGCTGACATATCCAACCCATGCCGACCATGGGAGATCAGCAGGAAGTGGAGTCTGAAGGTGTGCGAGGAGTTCTTCCGCCAGGGTGACTACGAGCGACGACTCAATCTGCCTGTCACTGTCTTATGTGACCGCTACAGTACATCTATTCCTAAAATACAAACTGGTAATTTTAATAAAGTAATAATTGTGTTAAGCGGTAATATGATCTTAATTTTCTACTTTCGATTCGTGATTTAAAAACTCTTAACTTATTAACATCAATTTTGGTGTCACCAATAATTTCGTATTTGTGGCAATCCGTTTCCATTATATTTACTCAATATTGTTAAATGGGCGTATTTTTTACAGGATTTTTCACGTTTGTTGTTACACCTCTTATTCAAGAGTGGCATCGCTTCCTTCAAAACGATTTGTCACGTCAAATGATGCGTAATCTCTTGTACAATCAAAATAAGTGGGAGGCTATGATGGAAAAGGAACTTGCCCTGGAAGCCCAGGGACTCATTAAGAAAATCGAAATAGTAATTGAGGAAGAAGAAGTAGAAGAAGACGACTCTGGATCTATTTCGGACAGCGCTGAGAGGCTTTTGCCGTTGCCCCGGCGGACTCAGTTCAAAAACCGCGGCATACAGAAACAGCAAAAGAAAGTACGTCGGTATTTGGTACCCGCAACCTTTCGCCAGATACCCCATTCTAAAAATAACCACAGTGGAAAGGTGTCTACACTTAATGGACTACCACACAATATGGCTAGATATGACAGTTCCACGGGTCCTGTGAAAGTGCGAATTTTTACGTCGAAAAGGTTTCTTACCGGTTCGTCCTCATCCCTTGAAATCGACAAAGAAGACGATGCACTGCAACAAATATACCCACCGCTAGATGACGAGAACTTTGGTCTAATACTGGAACCTCTTACTCCGTTTGTTATTGATGAAGAGAAATTTTTCCGCGAAAAACCCAAGACTTTATCGCAGATGGTCACTGAGGCAAATGCCATTGAAGATAAAATTAACAGTTTGTTCAATAGGAACACTCCCAAAAAGAAAGATATGGAAGATACTTCAGACGAAATGAGTGAGGAAAAGGACAACATTAAAAGGATTTTTAATAAATCGTGTCGATCTGGAAGGCGTGAATCAGCACCAATTGGCAGCCAATTACGCGAAAATTTAAGTTCAATTCCGCTCGGCGGAATCGCTTCTGGTCCGCTTATGCAGCGCCGCAAATCGATGCCAAATAACATCGTGCAAGGTACATTCTATAATGGTAAAATAACTCATTCACAGTTCCCTTAAATCAATTACATTTTTAACATCTGCTACATACTCGTAGAAGTACGCTTCACAGCACTCATTACAGCACATACTGTTATTTCTCCTCTCCTTTCAGTGTCAGGGGCAGATGCTAATAGTGATTTCATTATCTTTATTATAGTGTATTTAGGTACTTCAGTACTGTGCTCTCGTAAGCAACATAACGCGCGCGAATGTTGACTAACCAGCGATCACACATAAAAAAGTATTCAAATTAATTTTATTTTCAGTACCCAAGGACCCGAATTTGCAAGAACTCACGTCTAACCTACCAGAACTGTTCCGCAAAACAATCTTTACCGATGAGAGCAGGAACCGGCGGCGCGGTTCCGCCCCGGCTCCGGTGGTGAACTCCGACCTGGCCCAGGGCCAACGTCGCGGAAGTGGCAATCGCCTTAAGCAAAACGCGACTGTGACTTGCCAACAATGGCTCTCTAAGGCCTCACAAAATGTTCAAGAGACTTGCCCGCCGATGTACCGCCGCAGTTCTTTGCCCGTTGAGGTGATGACAGGTGCTAAAACGCTTCTTATATTATGTTCCTATTGTGCCCTTTGTATTATTTGCAACCAGTATAACCAGACTTATTTAGTTTTCTTTTTTTTTCATTTGTATAGTTTCCACTTTTATTCATTTTTTATAGTTCTATTTATATAGAAATATCTGTTGGTAGTAGATTATTTTGTCTATGATACGCTCATGAGAGCTCCTTCGATCGAATCATGTTTTCAGAGTTCATATTATATAGGCCTGTAGATAATGTCACATTAATCAGTGACTGCATGTAACATCTTACAAGAATTATCGTAGTTACACGTAAAGTACGCACACGTATTACCAGTTTTTTAATAGTTACATCAAAAGGAGGGGGATACTGGTCCTTACGTTGCTTCAATCTTTATTAAAATATTTAATCTTAAGTGTTTTAAATTACGATTGAATTAGGTGATATAATTATGTAGATTATAGTTCATTTAGACACTGAATTGGTGTTATGTTTTCTCAATGCACATATAAATTATGATACCAGAATATTAACGTACTTGAAACATAAAGTTTGATGGCTAATCAGTGTAAGATATAAACTGTATCCTTTCGTTTCTTGCACGGGAGACCGAATAATTCACATGTGGTGGTGTTACAGTCGTACATTACTAGCACAATAAATCTGTCTCTGTCGCATGCTGACGCCGATGTGAGTTGTTCTAAATTTAATTTCCAATTACATGTAGCTTTATGGTTATGAAATAATACTATCTCCCTCCATGTGCGTCCGAAAGTTGACTAATTATTATTACGGTTACCATATATCCTTACAAATAATATTTTCCTGTCATTTAAAATTGTATACACAGTAATTTTGACTTTTTCACGTGCGTTTTGCAGGCATATCGTCTTATTGATAAACGGGAGGATATAGACGTTGTGAAGCTCAGCACGTCTCTGTAAACAACTGCGCGGCCAACAGAACACCTAAGTATGTGTATGTACATAGATCCATAGAACTCTGAATGACAAATGAATATGTAGAGAAAAACGAAAAACAACGGGCTCAATTTGGGTTTTTAGATGGGTAAACAAATGGGTTTTTAGATTATGAAGGACCAAATCAACATTATTGATACGCGGACTAGATTATAAAGCGGAATGTAACAATAAGTTCGTATTGACAAGGTGTGTGTAAGTAAGTGTATGTTATGGAGCTGTTCGGTGCTGTGCAAATCGTAAGTGCGCGGGTGTGGAGGCCGTGGTCGGCCACGTTCGCGAGCTGAGTCTTCGGCCACGTGAGTGATAAATTACAATGGCGTTACATAGTATTGCGGAGTGTCTAACTCGAGGAATTTTATATAAACGGTACAAGTGTAGAACACTAAAGAAGCCTATATGCAATGTGTACTTCGTGTTTCACGAAATTTTGGAGCTATGTCGACGATTGATATGAACGATTTTAAAACGAACAATTAGTCTATATTGTATAGGTACTTCAATATAATTCTCCTTTATTTTTCTTTTACAATTTCTCCGAAATTTAACGTACTTTTAACGTTATAGTAGTTACAACTAGGTTTTTTTGTTGAGTACAAATTATTTATATAGAATTTGCGTTTCGCACTTTTTTTATTTATTGATTGACAGATGTTACTTATTAAATATGGACTTAAATTAATGAAAGATTTTAATGTACTCTGAAGAAACTGGACATGCATTGTTGAGCTCGATAGCTTACGATCGACACCATTGGGGTGGCGTTCGCCTAACACCATGGCGACCGCATTCCACAATTTGTGTTGGTTAGGAGAAAAAGCGTTTTCGTCTCATATATTGCGTGCATTGAATTATTTTTCTCTAACTTTGATCCATGTTTTTCTGTTTCTCTCATAGGTTAAGGTTACATTTAATGTACGTGTTAGACTTATAAATATTTTTGAATGTTTCTTGTATATACATACAATACATGCAAGTTGCCGTTTACACGATTTGGTTCGCGTCATGTGCGTATTTTACGATTACAATGCGTTTTTGTTGCACCGTCACCGTGTTCGACTTCGATCATCGACAGTCCTGTATTTTAAACTTACGAGTACGAGCACGTCTGTCAAACGTGACTTGCATGTACTTACATATACGCTATATATGTTTTATCTTTATATGTACTTTATGTGTAGTTCACCAATATACTAACGTTTAGACATATTTGTATTTGGACGTGCTTTGTAAGAGTCCCTTTTTATGGTTATAATAACCAAGTTTTGAGTCTCATTATACATTTTACGTAGATTACCTACATAGTGATTAAGTAAATATTAGGTTAGACTTTTAGCTTCCTTACTGTTTTATGAGCTGCAGTTGTGTCATACGCGTCGTCCAGAACATTGCACATGGTATTATGTTTTAAGAATTTATAGCGCACTACAGAGTCTCAAGCGGCCTCCCGGTATCGTGGTCATGATTTATATACGGGGGGGCGTTTTTAAGTTCGTGTAATGGCGGGATTGGAGGGAGGATAGCAGGCTCGTTAAAGGCGTTATGTGTTTAGTGATGCATAATTAGTATAAATATAAAGTTTTGTCACAATCGCATCATTAGTTTTAAAACTATCGACGATTAAACAACTCAACCCAGAAGAAAATTTAAAGTATGGAGAAAATCGAGTATCGCGCCGTTATAAAGTTCCTTACCAAGCAAGGAAAGTCTGTGCAAATCATAATGAAAGAGATGTCATCGGTTTACGGGGGCTCTTGCCCTGGAAAAACGATGGTTTACAAGTGGCACAACCTTTTTAAGCAAGGCAGGGATTCACTTGAAGACAATTCACGACCAAGACGGTCAGTTGAGGTGACCATTCCGGAAATTGTAGCGAAAGTCGAAAAATTAGTATTGGAAGATGCTCGGCTAAAGAAGAAACAGCTTTCAGAAATGGTTGGAGTATCGTATACAACTATTTTTAAATTTCTGACCATCTTGGCGTGACTAAGGTCAGCGCGCGGTGGGTGCGAAGAATGCTCACGGGGCCGCAAAAACAACAGCGCGTTGAATGTTCCCGAGCGTTTTTGGACCTCTGTAGAGAAGACAAGGATATTGTACTGAATCGAATTGTTACTGGAGATGAAACTTGAGTTCACCATTATGAACCTGAGTCTAAACAAGACTCCATGCAGTGGCA
>DWDV01002821.1:0-11171 GCA_018245615.1 Mimoniades ocyalus | reverse complement strand
ATAAAATAAATAAAATAAATAAAATAAATAAAATAAATAAAATAAATAAAATAAATAAAATAAATAAAATAAATAAATAAAATGAATATCTAAACCATAATTGAATGAACAGGACATGCAGACCGATGTCAAAGAGCTCGCAATAGACGGGCCGTCGGACAAAATGGAGCGATTTCTGAGCAAGAACTACGGCGTGGACATTCTGATGCGTCAAAATAACAACTTCGCCATTTCACCGGATTTCTTCAATCTGGTGCCGGTCATTAGGTAAGTTCCTAAAGTTTTAATTAGAATACAGAAAAATAAGTTGTTTTCATATGTATCTTTTATGGCACTACCAAATGGTGGGCAGGGAAATGGATCATTGTTACATCTGAAAATATAAATGAAATTGTAATATAACAATTTATTTTATATAGTTCTCTGGCAAATGATTTTATTAATATTTATTAGTTGAATAATTATGTATTTTATTTATTATTTATATGGTTTTTATCCAAATTCAACGGTAACTTTGTATGGAATTATGTTTCAATAGTTTTGTAAATATTATAGAAATAAACCAAAATACACAGTCTCCTGAGTGGTAATATGGCAGGGGACTGTTGCACATGGACTGTGGATATTGTTTATTTAAAATATTTTTCGGTGTAAATCTATGTATTCGTCGATGTTAGATTAATGTACGAATCATGAGAGCTTTTAAATCAATACACTAGATAGATGTAACATCTATCTAACAGTCCCCTGTTATGTCTTTTCAAAAAATTACAAATAATTCGAAAATTATGTATAAATTCAATAAGCTCTCTTATGTATATTAAATAATAGTTACTTTCCTAAGCAATAGAAAATGTGTTATTTTCAAAATTATTAAATAATATATCTGGACAGCAGCTGTATGGGCTCATTGCAAGCTTACAGAGAATAGCCCTTATAAATTGCTGTGTAAAGTGAAAATGATAATTTATTATATAGCATGGTTATTACTTTTAATGAGACAATAATGTAGCATTTATGTAAAAGATGTTAAAAAGAAAGTTTGATACGACACATTCGTCTTAAATTTGCAGGCCAAAGAAAAGGCGTCCGCAGCATTCTTTATGTTAACTTTCCTAACTTCGCTCGCAGTTGTTTAAATTTACATACATACATTCCATTTACATTCCTCGTCTGTCTTTAAAATAATATTTTCTTTATCAATATAGTATTATCGTCGTAATTTAATTAATCACTACATTTAATTATTTTTAATCAATTGTGCATATGCTGAAAAATGACTGAAGCAAATTTACTGTACTAATATGTTTATTAATATTAATATATACAATGAATAAATGTAACTTTCACATTAGTACTTTGTGCTAGCATGAAAATATTCACAATTACGTTGCTATGCAACAGTCTGACGAGTGCAATTTATTTCTTCATTCTTGAAAAGTAACTTTACAGATATTAATTTATCGAATATGTATAAGAAACAAGCGCATCTGTCGTATAATAATATGTCTTTCGTCGTCCTTTTGAACCTCATTTTATTGACCACGTGTCAGCTATTTGATGCTGATATCACTATATTATGATCATAGCAACATGAATCATACGTTTTGTGGCTAAATACATATATTATCGTCAATCCAATAAATGTGTTTAGAACTTAAAACGGGCACCCTTAAGTCTTTCAAAGATGAAATCACATTGCGGGCAATGTTGATATATTTTGATAGAAATTTGTAACCTTCAAATGTAACACTTGGAACTCATTTAAGCCGGACGATGCACCATTCTCTCTCTTCACGGAGCGATATGTTTTAAAATAACATTCGTTTTTTAATAAGTACCTTGTTCAATAACAAATACCTTTTATTCAAAAGAAAATCTGGTATTATGTATAAACAAATACCTATTATATTTTTCGTGAAGGCGCTATATAAAATTCAACACATCAACGCTTCTGTGATTTTGTGCAAATTCACGCTTCGAGGTTAACATTAAGCTGTACGGCTGCTGTTATATACAGTTTTCAAGCTGCGTTTCTCGACTCATGAATTCATTCGGTAATTTATCTAGACTCCACGACAACGCCGGTACAAATTACACCTACATAATTATGTACGAGTATATCCGTAGGCACTACTAGCGACATCTATGTAGGTAGGTACCACTAATGACATGTTTGAAACACTTAATAAGGTTTAGCAATTAAGCCACTTTATAAGGCTTTACTGTATTAGCGAGCAATACGAGAAGTCGTCATCCTTAATGGCCTTAATTGGCGCACAGTAAGCGAGTTCCTTATAAAATAATTGTCAGCTAGTCTCGTCCTTCGTTCGTAAATATATTAAGTACACTATGGTGTTAACAATAAATAGTTTTGTAATATATTTAAATAGTTTTAAATCGAAGACACGATTTTTAATCTAGAATTATCTAAAAATCTAAGGAAAAAATATGTTACATCGTTACGACAGATCCCTTATAGGCTCGGCAGAGAGCAGAGTACACAAATGTTTCTATTCTTACAGTACTAAGGTTGTTCATCCATATTCAATAATACAATCACATTAACTGTACACACGAATTTAATTTCAGTAATTCCATCGACGCTGATTACATGACACATCATTTACCTCATTCTTTTGTGTACGACTGTGCATGGATTAGGCTATAAACATTACAGGGTTCCATTTAATTTGCTTGACAATTAGACGTGATCATGGTTGACAAATTTTAAAGTGTACATGTATTAAGCGAAATAAAAATGTCCTAAATCCTTTTTTTATATACAAGTTCGTAGTGTAAGAATAGATCGACAACGATGAACGTGTTGTTGTATTGTAGCAGTTTTAATCCCGTCCAATGTAAACATAATCGCGAGTAATCAAGGAGATGATAACAAACTGGATGTCAGAAAGAAAACGTCAATTGTCAGGTGAATTCAAATTGGCCCCCCGCTTCAAAGGATAATTCTCAAATTGGACTGATGTCAATTGTCGCATTGCGCGTGGATTGTACTAAAAGCGTGTAACTCTACTAATCGCTTGTCGTTGTGCCAAACAACAGTAGCAAGTCGGGCCGTTGCACGCCCGTCGAAACGTCCGTCGCCGGCCGCTTCACCGCGCCCAAACCGCAGTCTGCTATCGCTACGGTAATTATAGTGTTCATTATTATTATTATTGTTAATACTAATTTTGTTTAAATTAAGAAAGTGACTTCATCACTTTCACCTGTTAAGAAAACGGCTATTACACTGACGCTGGGTGCTTAAGCATCCTAACTTTCTAGTATTTTTTGTAAATTACCTTAATTCTCCTTTGTGCTTGTATTACTTCAAATTTTAGCAGCTGGGATATGTGTATCGAAATTAATTATGGTTAAGTTTTCGTGGTTCAAAATTAATTTAATATTGTATTAAATCATACCAATATTAAAAAAAAAAGGTATATTTCTAATCAATCAAAATTAATACGATAAGGTATTGATGTGGGAATATTTACAAAGAATAGAACCATTGCACCAAAATAATCTATTGATGTTAGTTTAAGTGAACTAGTGCATACATAAATGTATTAAGTTGAAAGATTAAAGTATAAATAAATGCAAAATGTAATGTACAAATCATAAAAAAAGAATTAATTGTGATGTAAAAAAACATGACTGGTGTTAATTAAGTCGTACTAAAGCACTAGTGGTTACTTGTACTAGATTTCTCGTTTCAAACGGTACTAAAATGCGAGCCATTAATGAGCGGAGATATATAAATATTTGCACTCCAAATACCTAGTCCTTTTTTTGCGTTCGTCTGCGGCTCTCACTTAGTAATGCAACTGCAGTGTGAAAAAGACTGCTTCAAATGTTTGTCGCCGTTTGTACGCTCGCCGGCATTCCGCGATCCATGTGTATATAGTGAATTGTGACGTAACGTAACATCGCGTCTGTAATCCCCGAAGAGTTAGACAGAGGAATGTAAAACACACATTTCACCAGTTACGTTTACGTCCCACTAGGTAATAGGTGTTGAGCCTATTGCCATACACCGGACACATATCCAGACTCTGAGCCACTACTACAAAATCTAAATTAGAAAAATGTGGTAGTGCCCGACTCGGGAATTGAACCCAAGACCTCGCGATCGGCAGTCGCACTTGCACCCAACACGACCGACGAGGCAGCAGTGTAAATTATACGTTGTAAATGACTTATAACAAATTTTAATGAATACCTTACCAAAAATATTATATGCGATCCATACTTTACATTATTTGCATTGCAAAAATTGCAGAAAATAAAATGCACAGATCATAAAGAGAAAGTTGCACGGAGATGGCATAATGCTTCTTCCTTATGTGATGAAACTATACAAATATATACAAAACAGCATAAAGAGCTGCGTTCCTGACATACTCTTACATTCCCACTACGCATATATGTTTTATCGTTCTATAGTATAGTTAATCAAAGTGATTAACTATCTAATAATAGGGGTGAGGGAGTGGGTGATTTTCGAGAATATTTCAATCGTACACGCTACCTCCATTTTGAAATTGTGCATTGCTTGTCTGATAACATTTTGTATTGCAGGTGATACACGGGTCCAGCTCCTGCTACGAGGACAGGTCCCCCTGGTACGTACCAAGAACATTAGCTGCGTATTGTAATAGATTTTCTATTACAATATTTAATAACAATCCCGATACGTGTTCGTAGTGGCCTAAGTGAGTTCTGTCAGTGGCGTTTTCGCGTAACTTCAATAAAAATAGGTTGCACTGTATATTCTAGGCGAATGAGAATTCACCTCGGAATGAGAGATAGTCGGTTTTAAACTTGTTTAAACCTTTATTTTGACGCCCTGAAACTTGTCACAAAACCTACCTATCGTAGCATGTCCGTGACTTCATATAGTCAAAGGTCAAAAAAAGGTTTTTTTTTGCACATTGCAAATATCTCGTTTCCTATGGGTATTATGCTATTTGTACGTATGGTAGATATTATAGAGTATTAAATTATGTACGACTGTTGTTTAAACATTTTTTAATATCTTGAATCATTCTCGAGATAGAGGGCGGAGCGCGCGCACTGTTTAACCATTTAGAGTATAATCTGACCCGTACTCCCGATTAATCGGACTTACAGGTCGCCTCTCGGAGGACTGTCTCTCATTCCGAGATTCGTGCCCTGATTTATCTAATTTTGCTGAATTACTGGGTGAGATTGTTTTAAGCACAGTTCACGATGTGAGCCGTATCACATTAGTTGAGTGCGATTGTAATAGATTTTACATAGAATCCTATCTTCACGCCAGGCGCCTCATGGAGTAGGCAGAGAGCATGGTGTGCCAAATGTCTGATATATTTTCTATCACATTTATTGTCACCTAAGTCCGAGTCACTATGACAGTAGGCGGGTGGCCGGTGGCCGAGTGCCGCGAGCGCGCGGGCACACGAGGCCCCTAGCGGGTTCAATTCTGTACCTTTGCCCACTTGCACCGCGTTGCACTATTAATTAAGCATTTTGCGTTTGTCTATAGCTCTCTAGATGGTGTGTTATGATTTTTAAACGGTATTATTCTGCTTGACTCCGCTGGCTATGGCTGGCTTTGTTTCATATCTTGTACTGAATATTCGAGAACTTCCGGTTGACTGTTATTATTTTCCGTTTTTTTTTTCTAAGGCTTTATTTTATTTTTTCTGTATGTTGATGTGTTCTTTATTCGCTTGTTATTGCTTTCAGCTTCAGCCGTAGCCGACCGGCTGAACTGTCACTGGCACACAGGCGCCCGTTTTAGCACTATGATTTTAAGTAATGTTCACGCATTCCTTGCCGGTCTGTGTCGTGGCGGGGGGAAGGGGGTGGAACGGGTCTGTGCAACCTACATCATATGAAGTCACGGTCCAAACTGTATGGACGTGATTACTTTGTTATCATCGACACTTGGTCACTTGATATGATCACGTGTGTCTAAAATTATTGCAATCCAATATAAATAAATAATTATATAAAAATGGTTTCGTTAATGACGCTCATTGTAGCAATGAGAGATGACTAACTTGGCAGAGAGTTATTATTCACAATAACAATTAGCGAATCGTAACAGTACACCACCCGCCTCTCCTCGCTCCTTCTGTTTATTACATTTGGTCAAGGTGCCTATTTGTATGCCACGAACAAATATTTTTGTAATATTTCTTTTATAGTGTTTTTTTATTTGCTATTTTTATACACATATTGAAAGAATGTTACAATTACTACGACGTGACTCATTGTTAGTAGCAATGTTAAAATAATATCGTAAAGTTACGGCCGGCAACGAATGTGCTAAATTATTTATTATTTATTTACCATTTACGTTAGTTATTTCGCGTGAATCACTGTTTACATCAAGCTGACGCGGCAGGACCGTAGCGGACCTGCTTAAATATATAAATACATATATTGTTGTGACCCATATAGAGATGTTAAAGTTTTTAATATATTTAAATTACTTAGTTCATAAAAAAAATGTGATGCAATTTTTACAACACATTTTAAGTAATTAATTAAAAAAAATTGACATGCAATTTTTACAATAGACGTCGATGGAATGCTTTTTGATAATGATCTGGTAGATTGCCACAATATTTGTTTTAATTCTGACGTCATCCTTATAAGGGATAAACAGTTATTTACGGGGTCGTTATTTTTTTGCTCTAAATTATCATTATTTTTTATTATATGTTTTAAACTAATTTTCAAGTTATGTAGCATAGCTAAAGGGCCAGTGAACGGCAGATCACACATATTTAGGAAAGTCTAAAATTTCCTCTGACTCTGCGGCGCCTACCAATCATGACGTGGGGGCGAGCTAAGTGCAGTCGAGGTGCCCCTAGCTACACGCAGGTGCGACAGGTGTTATAATTTCATGAACTAAAAAAGTATTTTAGGAAAGCTGCCGTTTGGATATGTCAAAATATACCCGTACAGCTTGCAAGGGCGACTGCCGATCGGAGCGTCCTGGGCCTAAATATATGTGATCTGCCGTTCACTGGCTCTTTAGCTAGACGCTTTTGTTTACGAATGACCGCTGACTCGTTATAATAATATAGAGTTAGCTTTTTCATTAGCAATTTATTTTAACTGCACCTAGATTTATCATAACATGGTTTAATGATGTTTTCGTATAAAACATGCCTATTTAGTACAGTGACTTCAGCTAAAAAGAGCTCAACCTCGGAATGAAACGGAATAGGCTAAAAGTTTGTATAAAGTTATAAACCTTTATTTTTCATTCTAAATGTTTCAAAAATTGTATAAAATATATTTAAATGAAATATATTAAATTAAATGACTATTTCATTTATAAGTAATATTTATAAATAAAAGGTATTTAGTAATTACCTAATATTTAACTAAACATTAATTTAAAAGACCGTATATGAAATGGGATTCGCAGAACACATTTTCGCGATTTTTGCGGAAGACGTGATCTTGAGCGACTTAAGTCTATGTTTAGAATTTCTAAATAAAAGTTTTTTTAGTTTTTTTAGCTAATACCGTTTCATTCCGACGTGAGATCCACGAGGTGACTGCACTGGTTTACTTCTCTCGTAAACCGTTATGGGCACCGTAACCGAAGATGGGTTATGAAACATAAAAGCACCACTGGTGTCGGACTAACATTATAAATAGTCCAATTGTTGTGTTAGATTGTGAGAATGAGTAGAGTGATTTGTCAACAGTATAAGTAGATTACTGTAACTGTTACTGTAACACGTTAACATCGTGTGAACTGTTGCCGGCCGGTTTATAATTTTGTGTTAAACACATTAAGATCACTTTATGGAAATCTCTTCGTTTTGATAAATGTTACTGTTTGCTTGCCGTCAAAGATCTTATTGTATTTTTCTTATTACATGTGTTATGTGTCGAAGTAATTGAGTAATTTTTAAAGTGATCTTAACTTTAATGTAACATTTCTTGGAACGATATTATTAAAAGATTTGATATGCACTGATAACGAATGGCATTTACTGCATTTATGTAATCGTTGTTAGAAATGTAGAAACACAAGTATCTTTTTGGAGTTCACTCGTTAAGAATCGATTTTCATATAAGGCCTGCATGGAAAATCTATTAGGAGAGAAATCGATATCGCTATCTCAAGAGCGTTACATGTTCCTGCGCAACGCCACAGCGTTGCGCCGCGTGCCCGCTGCTCGCGCGGACCACGTCACGTTCATATAACGCGCGGTGTTGATAAGCTATTAGCTCTAAGGACTGCTATTTATCTGTTATACGCATCTGTAACTAGTATTATAACACCAAAAATAGCTCACTAGTTGAAATGAGAACTAATGCTTATGTTGCATGTATGTTAATTCTAATATTCTATTTTATTTTGCACATTAAATTTATTCATGTTAGTTTTTAATCAAAAGACACATGAGATGTAACAATGCACTGTGATAATTATAATGTTTATAATCTGTTTGTTCGTTTGTTGTATTTTTATTTTCTGCTTATTTTTTGCTTTTAATAGCGGGTACTGATTACAAATTCTAGTTTTAAATTTTGTAGTTAAATTTAGTTGAATCGCACACTAGAATACTACATAAGTCCATGATTTATTTTTGAAAGTCAATCATTAGTTCTTATTTAAAGAGACGCGAATTGCACCATGTACACTTGTTTAAAATGTTCATTGTAGGATCCACCATGAGTATTGGCAGTATTTTATCGTTATTTCTTACTGTAGCCAACCTATTATTTGTGTGACTACGAAATTACGTAGTAAAAAGAAACTAAGTAAATAAGTAAAAAAAGTAAGTTATACATTTACTGAGTGTGGATGCGAAATACTTGATTGGTTCATTATTAAAAGGTCACCTGTTAAGGCACGTAATAAAATTCATGATTGACATTCATGTTGCAGCTGTAAATTCATGTAGCTAGGTGTCTGCTAATTAATGAGTAGTTTTTACTTTCTTAAGTGCTCTAATCAAGTCACCTTTTTGTGTGTATAATATAAAGAAGTTCAAATGGTATTTTCCAGAACATTGCACATGTTTTAATGTCGTTCGATTTTACAGTAAAATCTAAAATAAATATTTAAGTTATATATATTATAATGCATGCTTGAATCTACATACTAGCTACTTATGGATAGTGTGGACTATCAATAATAAATTGAACCTTAATGTGAACGCATTAAAATTCTAATTATTATGGAAACAATCCTAAGAGATCCGGCTCACGCTTGAGTTGGTTTGCGCTTTTAGTTCCAAAACGTACTATGTCACATCCGTTGTATACAAAAATGAATTTTACATTATATGAAATAAGATTAATTTTTTCTAGTTGCATAATTATATTTTTTTCCTGCCATAATTCATTACAAATTAATAGTCTTATCACGCTATCTATGGGCGTCATACAGAACTATTTCTAATGCACTAGAAAGTGTATCGCAACATTCTAGTGCTGTACGTATATTTTAGTTACTACATCCACTATTAGATAGCGCTGTAAGTTAATAAACAAATTCCAAATTTAACCATATCATAAAGTGATAGTTTTCTTTGATATTTGGATAGGTGTGGAAGTTATATTATATTTATTCCCATTAAATTTTGTAAAGCTTTTTCTGTTTTTAGTGTCGTTTCGGTACAAACACAGGATAACGCGAAACTCGAATGATTTTTATATTGTTACGCCAAATAATTATAACTTCTTACGTGCATACAAAGTACACAAACAGTTTTTTTTGTCATTCAGCCCTGTACGTAACTAAAGACAAAATTTTATTTGAAAAAAGTAATATTAGGTACGTAGTTGCAACTCGGAACATCAATATCCGATTCAATGCGGCGCTCTTTTGGACGAACTTTTGCGCCTGGCGGCGAACAAATATTTCATGGTACCACTGCGGTGCCTGACGCCAGTAATTTTGATGGCAGCACTAAGGTGCCCTCCGCCATGAATTGTAACTTATCGGTTTTTTTTTCCTGTTTCCACGTGTTTTATGTTTAGTCGCCACCCAAAACTGGACGTAAACGGTTTAACTTTTCCATTAGTGTGTATAAAAGTGACTTTCCACGTGTAATAACGGAAATGAAAGGTAAGTGTCTTATTTCTGTCAGGTGTTGTAAACATTTTTGTGGTTTTTTGATGAATTGATTGTTTTGTGTTACTGTAGATTGAAAGATGAACATTCGAGACATGCAGAGCGCTATGATAGTTCTTTCCTATGTTTTCTATAAAATTAAAATTCATGATAGGTTGTTTATAGAATATCAAAATACCCCTGATTATGCGATTTATTCACATAAAGATAAACACAAAAGTCTGAATAGCTAGTTTCTACTGGCTTACTACATATTAATGAAAAGTACTATTATAAGTAATTAGGTATTTGGGCTTGTGAAGTATCGGGACTCTTCTAGAACGTTAAGTTTATGACTGATTTTGTTTATGACTTACTTATATATTATACATATCGTTTTGTTCTAGAATTACCCAGAAAAAGAAAATATATTCCTGAATCATGGGTGTTCATCTATTCATTCGTCAATTGTAGAATCTACATCCTGTGCTAAAATCCCGTACAGCTCTGCATCACTTATACCAGCATCTAAGTCTGGCATCTCTGTCATGTCTATACAACAGGGAGACATTATACCAGATAACGACGTAGATAACGGATCCCAATTTGACGGACAAGGTTGAGATGGAGGAGTAGACATTTCGGTTATGAACAACGTTTATACGTACGTAACAATGAATAGTATACGCACAATCACAGTCTTAACAGGTTAGGGCAGTCACTGAAGCGAAATCACGTACTCCAGATGCATAGTCCACAAAAGTCACAAAGGCTAATCACGAGACTCCACGAACGAGCGTTAAACGTGAGAGTACGTCTGATCACTATAGATAGTAAACAAGAAGTAAAAATTAGAAACAAATAAAATTGTTTGACTATCGGTGTAAAACCATCCCAGCGATAAAAGTCATGAAAAATACGCATGCCTATCTCTTTTTTTGCCTTACGTACTATGTACTTAAGCTTTATTCCTGTCCCTTTCAGACATTATTAACAATAGTTTGTTGATATAATATGCTACAATATAATGCTACGAGGGGGCGTTTTTAAGTTCGCGGAATGAGGGACAAAGAGGGAAAATAAAATGTTAAAA
>DWDV01002820.1:0-11174 GCA_018245615.1 Mimoniades ocyalus | reverse complement strand
GAATTCCTAGCTTTCAACTTTTTAATTAAAAGGTTAAATATCACTCGTAAGGGTGACAGCACATATTACAAGAAAACTTTCCCGTTTTTGAATTCTCCATGTTATTGACTAAGATATGTGAAGTCAGCGAATGCCGATTTGGGGAGTGTGGCTACGTTAAGAACGTCGTCAGTGTGAAAAGAGGTTCGTATTAAACAGTGGAATGACGAATATGTTGAGGGAGATATTTTTTAATGATAGTATTTCAGTTTTGAGTTATCATGAATGCCAGATTTTACACAATCAAGTTGATGGATTCAAATATTTATACATTAAGTTTAAATTTAATGGATTCCGCTAAAATTTAATATTCTACAATTATGGTATGCTGTATTATTCAGAACTTTAATCTTTGTATGATATAGCGTTGATAGCCTAGTGGATTGGAGTACTGCCTCTCACTCCGGAAGCCCGAGTTCGAATCCTGGCGTGCATATTCTTACAAATGTACGCTTTAGGTTAAATATCACTTCATCAGCGTGACAGCCTATGGTCTCAACCCACTCATTCTGAGAGTACACCCATGTTCCACCAGTGGAACGGATTGTGAATAAAAGGGTTGGAAAAAAAGCATGTTACAAATTTTTTATTAGGTAGCTTTTATGTACATATTATACTGTGAAATTATTCATTCGCATACATAATATTGTACAATAGAATAGGCTATTGCACTTCACTACAATATAATATTTTACAATCAGCTGTATTGCGGTTTACTGCCTCAAAGTTTTTTATCAAAATTACTTGTCGAATAAAATACGCGGGCCGAAAAGGAAAATGTAAGTTTATTATGTCGTTTACTTTACTGCCTCGTTGGTCGTGTTGGTTGTGAGCACGACTGCCGAAAGAGAGGTTTTAGGTTCAAATCACAGGTCAGGCAGTATGGACGTAGGTGTTAACAAGTTTTAGGCGTATAACTAATTGATGTCATAAATTCAGTAAACTAATGAGTTACACACAGCCTATCAACATAAATAGCTGCGAGTGAACGGACGCAACTTTGGAAACAAGAGTCGTGGTGAAGTTTATTTAGTCGCCGAAAAGCCAAAGCTAGGAATTCAAAGTGGAGCACATTGAAATTTAGCAACTGTCTGTCGGCCGGCATTACGGACTTCGCTACCGTATTTATAAATATTCGGCGGCCATTTGAGCTCGTTGAGTTATAGGTCAGGATATTTGTAGCTTATTCAAAAATAAAGTCATTTTTATTATGAATCAAATGCTTTTTTACGGCAAGTTTTATTGTAATGGATTAAATTCGTTATTGTTTGTCGTAAATGTACGTTATATTTGTGAAACAGGAACGTGATCTTTAATATTTTAGTTTCAAATGAAACGTTACGAAAATCGTAAAATCGTCTTAATACTCTTGATTCGCGGTGGTAGATCAATTTATGATATTTAATATTATGATGTACTAGCTGTGCTCGCGACTTCGTCTGCGTGGAATTCTAAAATTCTAAAATGATAGTAGTCTAAGTTACTCCTTATTACATCAGCTATCCAGTGCCAATGAAAGTGCCGTCGAAATTTGTCTACCCGCGTCAGAGATTAGCCGGAACAAACAGACATATAGACAAAAATTGTAAAAAATGTTATTTTGGTATAACTACCGTGTATACATACATTATTTAGTAAAAAACGGTTATTTCAATATTACAAACAGACACTCCAATTTTATTTATCTGTATAGAATTAGTACTCGATTTCATGTGATGGAAATATTTAAATAAAAATTGTTATTTTATCGAAAACTAATAATAACTCAAGTATACTGGGTAAATTCGTGTATATTATTAAAATATGTTATTTCAATTTCCGCGACACAAAGGTGAAAATATTTTCATGAAGGGTGAAGTTCTTACGAAGTTTAATAACTTGCGTTAGAGATTATACACTGTTGGATTATTTAAGCCGTCTTTTCAGTGTCTGAATAGCGCTAGTGCAACAAAATGTCTGTCGCTATAAACTATACAATAGAAATGAACGCAGTGTTTTGTGCTGTGCGGCTCGCGTGTTGTAGCGTATGCGACTCACATGTTGATTTTTCTATACATTTTAAAATACTCCACGTATATTGCGCAGGACATTCTTTGACAGTCGCGGGAGACACACGTGCGCAGTAATCAGACTTAAAAAAAACTGTTGTAATGAAGTGAATATGGGTATTTATACGTGCTAGTTCAGTAACGACATTCAAACATAAAAGTAAGATTACGCCTGTAATATCCAAAGTACTAGGCAGAGGAGTGTAATAGTACTCTCCACGTTTCGCCAGTTACGTTTATAAAAACAGTAATAATTATATTGATATTTTATGACATTTTGTTATTTTTCATATTAAGATACTTTTCTACGGATTCTGTGTTGTTGAATGTTTGCGCCACATGTTTACATATAAAAATAAGATGCGACAATACAAAAACAATTTTAGTATTACTCGTACTGTTCGTGTGTATATAGTATATAGGTGTAAATTAAATTCATACAAAATGGATTCTCCTGTAATGTCACTTGTATGTTTATAAAAATTAATAATAATAATACTTTACTTTGATGGCTGTTATTGCAGGTATAAAACTGAGCCGTAACCGCATGTCGCAACTGTAAGCTGCATAGGTCTGACACTAGCATGAAGTGCGGAGAAAACTCTAAGAGACCTGATATATGCGTGTATAAACAGTCATTTAAACCAAATTTTGGCTCGCGTCCAACCCTCAGAATTATTGTTTGCCGTCTTTGCAGAAAGGATAAGTACCCAGTCTTGAGATTATGGGTGCTCGTGTGATTCTAACATGCATTAAAAATACCGTCTTTTCTAGTAACCAAAATTATTCGGTATTAGATAATAATTTAATAAATAATTTTTTTCACAAATCTTCTGTCTACGTAACATTACATACTTTGTTAATATTATTATTATCAATGGTTTGTTTCATTATGCGCCTAGAGTAAAAATTTAACAGAAACCAGACTGTTTCAAAACAGAATTCTTTTCCAAATGGTGGAATATTTGAGAAGTGTTAGCTGGTTCGTTGGTATAGTAGTTAAAATTCAATGGTACCGGTCTCGCGATTTCAACTCAATAAATTTCGATCAACAGTCGCGCTTCTAACCACCCGACCAATGAAGCAGTGATCACATCGTGTAACATGATTCCACGGCCTATATGTTATTTTATATACGTAACGTTACTTCCGTTTTACGTTGGTATCTACGTAACATCATGCCTGTCATCTCCCAAGAGGTGGGCAGAGGAATGTAGAATACTCCCACGTTTCACCAGTTACGTTTACGTCTTAATATGGAATAGCTGGTGAGCCTATTGCCATACACCGGGCACAATATATGCAAACTCCGAGTCACTACAAGAAAATCTAAATTATAAAATATTTAGTGGTGCTCGACCCGGGAATTGAACTCAGAGCCTCTTGATTGGCACTTGAGTCGCACTCGGAACCAATACGACCAACGAGGCAGTCATCTACGTACGTGGGTATGTTGGTATATACGTACTTACATAAAATTAATTTCTTTAAAAAAAAATTAGTTACGTACCTGCTGTTTCAATATATCAATTAAAAATCTGCTACAGAAAACACGTTATCTTAATATATTGCTAGTTTTACAACTTTAGTCTCACACTTAAATCTTTACTTAACAATAATTAGAGCCTACACAAATTGACGAGTCCCGTTCACGCCGATTATCTAAGAGCATTAACATAAACAGTACGGTTTTGAAACCCGGGTAAGAGTTGTTTAGTCTGTCAACGGCTCGTTATTTTCGAATATCTGTCTCGTTGGAATAATGGACGCTAACGCAGTCCAGTATCATAGTGCCGTTTAGTTTGGTTTAGCGCGCACTAATATTTGACGTTATTATTGTAATTGTGAGTATACGAGATTTTTTGTACAACATAATAGCATTAGTTGATCGAATGTGCTTCAAACAATAAATTGTTGATTTGTAATCCCTCTTCAATGAATATTCAATAGCAAACAAAAACATTTCCATCGAAACTTATAGTTTAAATAGCGTTCTTTTCTATTTAAATATGATTTCGTATCCAGGAAAGCGGATAGAGCTTTTGTAAATAGGTCAGAAATGACTTCTTAAATAATTTACTTCATCACGAGATGAAAGTCATGTGTCTTTGTTTCAGTCATTAAGAATGTGAAATCACTGTCATAACAGCCACGAAGTATAAGTTACGACATTTATCAATGTCTGAACAATTATTTCTGTGCACTTCTGAAAAGCCAGTCAGCCATTAGTGAAATTTTCAATGCCTACGCTTAGTTATTTATAATTAAACAGTTATTAACAACGATCGTTCAGGGAGCACAAATAAATATAAAAATTAAATTGGATATCAATTTAAACAAATACGTTATTTTTTTTGTAAGGAAACGTTATTAGCCGTTATAATCACGAACCGCTATTGATATAATATGAAAAAAAAAGTAGAAATATTAAAAAAAACGTGTAAAAATAACGACAGGTGACACAGCTAACTAATAGTCTATTTCGTTTGTCCCTTTCTCTATTATAGTGTGCTAAAAACATATCTACGTCGGATATTGTCTAAAAATAAGAGTATCTACATTGATTGATGTCCAGCTTCATGCATGCTCGTTTTTGACAACTTGCCGCCAAGAAAAAGGAGTGTGAAGCGACATGCTTACGGTGTTTCATTTTTTTTATGTTCTTTGGAACACAACACCAGAATATGTGCCGGTCACATGAGTTAATAAGTTGAGACGTTTTTAGTTCGCACAGGAAATTCATCGTCATGGTAGAAATAATAATTGTCTGAAGAAATTTGCGATACGTAGTACGAGCGCTGGTTATTTTACAAGTGTTCAAACATTGCAACAGATTATGTCATCAAATAAATTCTAATAAAATCGTTTAATATAATTTAGATCGTTCTGTAAACTTAATGAATGAGCATTTTAGTTATTGTTATTTATAATTTTAGGAAGAATCTTTTAGTATTTAGATGTGTTGATATGCGCTTTTATTTTTGTTGAGCTGGAACAGTTCTCGGGTTTTGTTATTAGTTTTTATTTTAAGATCCTCTTATCGAACGTCAATATTATGAAGTGTAACATAATTAAAAAAGAGAAATTGAAACATTCTTTAGGAAACATTCTCGTTAGGTTCCGATACGATCTATAATACGACGTATTAAGTAGGTATTTTCTTGTTTAGTACAAAGCATCGGTGCTTAAAATACTATTTTATCGAAGAACTCTTTTAGTTCTTTTATCACATTCCGTCGCCGAGTAAACATTGTTAAGGGTTCAGCAATTGGATAGATGATTCTGCGAAGAGGAGTCCGAGGGAGGCTAGGGTTGAGGGGGTTGCCGTGGGCCGTGCCTTCCGCACCACCACCGGAGATTGCGTCCCAGCCTCTTGCGCAAGGCGCCTAACTCAATCATCTGCGTGAAAATATCGAATAAAACTTGCTCCCGGCGACATTTTTAACTGAATACGAGACTCGCCGTTCCACCGTTTCGTGTCGCAGTTGAACGAAATGAACTTTTTACTTTCAAAGATGAACATACGTATATGTACGTGGTAAATGTAATCATCAACGTAAGGACTACTACGAGGTACTGTCATGGTATTATTTAATGTGTTCAGTGCATTTTCATTAACATTATCATTTCCCTCCAATTCCCGTTATGTTATTTACTACTCCGAACAATAGTCTTATATTTCGTTAAGCAAAACACTTTCAATTTATTATAACTTGGTTCTAGACGGAAATTTTGGGATTTTCGATCAGAATTGCGATTTAGTTATCGCATACGCACTTGTAAACAAGTTATTGGCGTTAGGGGTGAAGTATCCCCTATGCGACTGTGTAATTAATAAACGAAGTGAGATGAAACTCATGAATTTTGTCTGCATTTCTAAATCTGTGAATTGGGAATTTTAAAATCGGTTTCAGAATTATAAAACAGTAATCATATTCTGAGTACATTTTCAATATGAAAATAGTGACTAATTCTTAACGTATTCTACTCCACTAGAGTATAAAAATTTAATGACATGGAAGTCTGTAATTTCACTCACGTGGAATTTACAATTGTTACAATGTAGCAGATTTCCTTGCTATTTACTAATCTCGTTTTCTTCGATTTACACACACGTATTATTGTCGAGGACGTGTCAAATGTCTCGTTGCGTCAATAGAATGCTCTGCATTGAAAGCGACCAGACCTGTTTGCTTATCTAACAGTTTTTATTCTAAATGAAACTTTAATATTGTAACGTAGGGATCCATATCGCTTGAACGGATCCAGTTCTAGATAGTTATAATAGCAACCGTTCATTTGTTTCCCTTTGCACTTTGCTACTGGTGTGAGACTTCTTCAAAGTATCATATGTTGGACATGTAATAATTTGAGACACACGACTCTGCTTCAACGCTCTATTTACGAGGGCCGACTTAGTAAACGGTCTAGGTACTAAAATAAATATAACAGGAATATCGTCATCGCTTTAACAAATTATTATATTTTTTTGAATACGTAGGTATGTATATAGAGATGTGTTAAAAGTATTTTCACGTTTTGCGACCAGTGAAAGTTCAACCACGAATTTTCGTTTAGCATTCCGAAATATTTGTTTGTAGACGTTATTTTAAATTAGAAACATAATTTTGCATTAAATATAATACTATGAACAATATATTTGGTGATTGTATAAATAGAATGACCACTTTAAGTGATGGAAATGTTCTCATAGTTAGAGTTATTTTGTGGGATGGAAAAGAGAAAACAGTGAAATAAATTGTAATTGTGAGATTGGGACTAGAAGAACGTTTCACACAGTGATTATGTGTATTGTCTTTAGGGTCCTTTAAATTAACGTAATTATCATGGAAAAGTGTCCAGGGTGGCCAATTGTACGAGTACACCAGACGATTTGTTCTGGTTAGGCTGTTGTTAGTGGTGTTTGTGGTTTAAATTTGTCCCAACGGCCCAAAAGGTCAAAAGGAATGTTTGGAGAAAAGTTGCAATTTACTCGACCGACAATATCATGTTCTCTAATCGGTCTCATTATTATTGGAAAACCAGATGGGCTTTTAGTAGATAGGAATATATATATATATATAGCGTATATATGTTTATGTATATATCTATTAATGTTTTCGCTATTGTTATCTTTAGAACTAAGGACGAGTACCGCTTTTTTGTATGCTAACCGTACCATATAAAGTGAAAGTGACAAGCAATAATGCTATTTAGCACTGTGACCAGTAATGCTATTTAGCAGATGCAAGCTTGGTGCTGTCTGATGCGAAAACTGGAGAAAGTATTCCATGTTCAGTAGGTTCGTTCTTTTTAGTTTTTAATAGCTCTCGTATTGTATTTTAATAATAATTTATTACAAAAGGATATCATTTCCCGTAAATGATTCCGCGAGGAGAAAAGGAAAATAACTGAAAGTTCTACTTATTTTTTGATCACTTGCATTGCAATTGTACTTGTACCTCGTTTCCTTATTTTACAATCATTTTTTTTTAAATCATTAATTTTTATTATTATATCATTAAAATTTTATTTTAAAATCAAATTACAGCTCCTAATAGCACGTATACGAGGCAGTGACTATCAAATGTGTAGCAGTGCTGGTGGAATAAAATTTGTTTCTACAGTTACTGAAGCTATTATCTCTTGCACTTCATTTAAATAGATTAATAGTTTAAAACTAACGGAAATAACATAATTAATAACGCAACTATTTATCCGTCGTGTTTCCTGTTGACACCAATTATAATTCGACCTCTATATTTTCGTAGCTCTAATTAAAACATAGCGTGTACTTTGACTTGTACCGGTATGTAACTAGCAGTAATTCGGTTTGTTACAATATGGCGAAATCAGCTGAAATATTAGCGTGTTCCGTTGCCGTTAGGCCCTATGATGTATGGAAGGTTCAGTCGATGGATGGTCTCCGACAAGACAACCACTGTTAACTAATAACTTCTGGAATACCTAAACTAAACCAATAATCCCCATGCTGTCAATAAAACATTGTTACTACTCAATCTTAATGTAACGTTCGTTTTTAAATATGAGTGTTACTGAGCTATTAGTGCCTCATGTAGTATATGTATGCATTTTGTTCCTTGTATGTCATTCAATTTAGTATTGTTCTCGATTACATTTTTCCCAAAACAGCTACCACTCGGAGCAGGTTTGGTTCCGAAATTGGATCAAGGTAACGCTTCCCACAGCAGTCATATCTTGTAATAAGTGTAATACCTATTTTGTGTGTACAAGTGTTTGCTTAGGACTGCTACATCTCGTTATTTTGCGTTCAAGTACAGACGATTTGGGTTTTTGGCACAAAACAACGTGTTTGGATAAAATACTATCTGCTCAAATATATGTTTGCTGTTTGCCATTTCTTGCTGAGTGTACCTCTGTTTTTGCTTATATTAATAAATCATTGTAACGTTTTCGTCAAGCTACAAAATGAAAAATTTGGGTCAATATTTGGTTTCGTAAAGTAAATAATGCACTTGTATATTTAAATACTGTGTTGAAAGTGCCGTACAGGAAATTCCTCTAATAATTAGATTTGCTCTTAAAACCATAACATCATGCCTGTATTTGCATCAAGGGGTAGACAGAGGAGTGTAATATATTCCCACATATCACCAGATATTTTGTGCGTTATATCATGGAATAGGAGGTAAGACTATTTCTATACACCGGGTACAAATATAGATCCCGAGCTACTACTGGGAATTTCAAGTTAGAAATACCGGGATCAAAACCTGGATTTACAATTTGACATGTTTGTTCGGTGTAGGTTGATTATCAATTATTTAACGAGATAAGTATTATTTGACGACGTCTTATTGTCAGTATAATAGCCGGTTCTGAAAGGACACAAAATTTTTACGTTAATAGGGTATGTTCACAAATTTGAAGCTATTTCTTACTATATTTACAAAATAATCCTCCGATAACAAATACAAGATGTATAGATGCCACGCAATTTGTTTACAGGTAATAATAATAATGATTGAAGAATAAAGTCTGTGAAAGGGCAATCTCGGGGTTGTTTATTGCAATCAGCCTCCCGTCGCGTTCAGCGTAATGTTGTATCTCAATTCAGTTTCATTATATTCCGATTGTATTGTGGGCATTCATTTCGATAATCATCTACAATTATTTATTGGGGTCAATTGTACCTATACCAAATTTGCGTTGTAAATTACTCGTGTTTTTCTCATTATATTACTGTAAATGTAATATAAAAGTGACATATCCTAATTTTAGTACTTCATTTTTCTAGTTCAATTGACAAGGCAGCCTTTCTGGAATTGTATCGTTACCTAAATCTAGTAAGGTGAAGTTCCAAAATGGAAGTCACTATAAATTTGAGTAGGAAGGAAATATACGAGTATGATATACAAAAACACTTTATTGCACATCATATAAAATAAAAATGTAATTTAATAAGCATGAGAGAGCAGGGTAGGAATAGTAGACGTTAATTATTACTTTTTTTTAAATATCGACTATTTCTAAGACGCGATTTTAAAAGTACTTCAATTAGGAGAGAACCATGATGTTTTAATAATGGGAACTAATTATTTGGATAATATAAATAAAGGTATGATTCATGTTTAATAGGTTTGTAAGTATTATAATCCTGTTAAATTAAAGTTAACATAATACTGTTAAATTAAATTAAACTTAACTAGCGATAAAATTATGTACCGGCTTAGCACGTGTAAATGTTTTCCTTCCTTTACTAGACCTATTACTTCTTCATAAGCTCCCACTAATCACAGATATGTTTATATTGCCTCGAACTCATTATTATAATATTTATATTTCGTTTGATAATTTAATTTTCATCCCTCTGATATATTTACACGTGAAACTATATTTTTGGTGCAAATTTAATATGGATAACAGCTAACGTTATTTAATAAGTTTGATCAATATATAAACAGAAATATAACCAGTGGCAAAATACGTGTTTACAATGACGGACAGACGTAAATTGTTTAACGGTAATGTGATTATTAATGTCTATAAACTATTTTGTCTGCCTCGTTGGTCGTGTTGGTTGCAAGAGCGACTGACGATCGGGAGGTCCTGACTTCAATTCCCGAGACGGGCACTATTAGATTTTTCTAATTTAGATTTTCTAGTAGTGGCTCGAAGTCTGGATACGTGCCCGGTGTATGGAAATAGGCTCACCATCGATTCCATAGTAGGAGGTAAACGTAACTGGTGAAACGTAAGAGTATTTTACATTCTTCTGCCTACCTCTTCGGGGATTACAGGCGTGATGTTACGTTTATAAACTATTTATAAATAGCCGGCGATAGCAGGAAGTCTGGCCACGCCTAGCATACCCCAACTCAGCCCGAGGGCAGTTCCGCCAGACGGAAAGATAGGAGGGATTAGCAACATTTTTTGTTTTATTTTCTATAAAATAGTTGTCATTTCTCATATATTAAGGGATCGGTGGCTGTGGTTCCATTATATTATTACAATAGCATAGTTTTATTACACGCGTATCTGCATATATTAAATTTATCTCACATTTCCACCGTCACCCTTGGTTCACTGATAGAGAATGTCACCAAGAATTAAGTAACATTATTACATACATAACACAGTGAATAATTCTATTAAATAAGTTGAGTTACATTTAAAATTTAATGTATTTAATCCTAACATACGTAATATGAAGTATTTGAATAACGACATTTTTTTATTAGAAAGATGAACTTAAACCCCAGGCATAGTAGCATTGCCATTATATTATAATATCTCGCTTCGATCCAGTTAAATGGACCGTTATCACGGCCAGACGGTGGGGAGAGACTGTTGACAGGAACTAGGGGTAGACGAATATCTACCCTCCATCGTATTCATTTTGCTGCGTTCAAATGTTTTATGGATTCTACGCTGAAATTGCAATTTATCAACGTTACAAGAGCTGTACTTTATGTTTACTATCTAAAAGGCTGTATATAAGTTAAAAAAAAAACGTAACATTACGCCTGTCATCCCCGAAGAGGTAGGCAGAGGAATGTAGAACACTCCCACGTTTCACCGATTACGTTTACGTCCCACTATGGA
>DWDV01002819.1:0-11174 GCA_018245615.1 Mimoniades ocyalus | reverse complement strand
TTTGATGCACGCAATCTCTGCGGCCGTGCCACCTGAGGCTCGGGATCTCCTCGGGAGGAGAGGCCTGACACGAACGCAGAGAAGGGAATAACTTATAGCCTGAGAAATGGCTAAGGAAAAGTATGAGGCAAATAAAAGATTTGATAAGCTTTAGAAATTTATAGTATTCATACCTAACAATTTTTTATTTATAAACACTCTAGGTACATTAGTTTATAGCACCTTTGTTTTGCTGGTTATAAGCAATAATGTTGAGATACACGGCGAATCTAGAAACATGTTGCTTTATTACTTTGGATACATTATGTATGTATGGAATGTGAACAATTAAAAATTAAGGAGATTAATTAAATTTAAATTAAATAAGTTAATAAAAAAAAATGTGAATAATTTAAAATTAAATCAAAGGTTAATGTATATTATTAATAACAATTGTGAGTTTGCATAAAATGTTCGTAAATGGCTTTATTTTTAAAGTTTTAAGCAATTGCTCTTGTGTAGGCTTGTGCGCTGCAACTGTGTAGCTATGAAGGGGCGTGGGGTGGGGTGGAGGGAATCTGTAATCAAGAAGAGTATAGTCGTCCCCAGGCGCCGCCCGCCCGCTTTCCCCCTAGTCTCGCGCCTGAAACCCGTGCAAAACCACCTCGAGGGCAATGCTCAAAACCTCTATTGACTTTTCGTTTATAAAGAAATATTCCCGCGTTTCCTTTGTTTAGTTCAAACGTCAATATACCGTCAGACAGATCGCCAGATTACAAAAAACGAGACGACGTGGCGCCGAGGCTTTTCAAAAAGACGGACGAAAATGTAAAATAAATAAAACCTTTATTATTGTTCGTTCATTATTTCTTTGAGAAACACCTTTAAATTTTGAGTTTCATTCTATTGTGTACTTGCAATTATACTTAACAACGTAGATACTGTTGTCAAGTTGGAATAGACGATAAAAAACTATTAATAAAACGCTTATAAACGTTTAGTCATTTACAATGCGAAAACGCGTGTCTTTTATAACTATGAACATTAAACAAGAATTCCTGTTGACCGGAAAACAGTAATGATTTTAATTGTTAGTAAAATAATCAAAGGCCGTCAAAGTAAAGTGCTCTGTAATATCCAACATTTGTGCCAACAATCGGAGTTTAATGCAGGGCCTTTGTACTACAAAAGTCAACCTGTCTGCTCGACTAGAATGGAACGAATTTAGGGTTGCGAGCAATGCAATGACAAGCCAGAGTCCCGTCAATGCGTTCATTCGGCCGTCATTTTATTTCATACGAAGCACATTTTGTCAAAGTGATATGAACCTTATGTTTAAACAAATAAGCGTTAGACCATATTATTAAGATTTGAGTTATATGTATATGTATGTTTTTAATCAGAAGTCGACATATGCATTGTGGACAGCATGGTGCGTTGACAGCAATATTTATAAAAATGAAGCTCTGACGTCTATTTTCTTTGTTTATTTGCGTAACTTTGACTAGTATTGAAAGGCAGGTACAATCATAAAAAAAAAAGATTATTTTGTTGACTGTCACAGTTTTTACTGTATACCTACACTACATTTAATTATGTAAGTATGCTTGAAATATTATTGATATATTTTCGTGTATGTTTCATAATAAGCACGAATATAGTAGATATGTTCTAAATTTATAATTGTGTACATATTTCAATATACTTTAAAGGCGTGTATTTTAATATGCCTTAAATGTATGATCTAGGTTAGTGATGAAAATAATAGTAGGTAGATAATAATAATTTTGCATAAGCCCAGTCACCAAATTCGCAAGAGTATTTTATTATTCATTGATATGTGTGTTAAATCTGTCAACATTGCCGGATTATGTATTTGTTACGGCAAGTCGCGCAGTAAAGTCGCAAATCGAGCGATTAAACGTTCTAATGGCTAATACCATTAAGTGATAAATGCAACGGGCCGCGTATGAATAATTCCAATGGATGGATACAATGTACGGCTTTCGTTAAACGGCTCCATATTTTCAAAATCCCCATAGAGCAATAATATTCAATGAGTCACACGAGATGGCGATAGTAAAAGCAGCGCGAGCGAGCGAGATGGAAGCACCGAGGGACACTATATTGCAAATCCTGGAGATTAGTGCGACGAGAGCGACATGTGGCCTCCCGGCACTTAGCACTCCCCACAGCGGCGTACTTTCGTCCGTACCAATGCAATTCTATCACACACCCATACATACCTACTTGCACATCACGAAACTCCTGCAAGTACTTAAAATATTTATATTAATGGCTATGATACATCACGTATGACTTTCCCATTGATTTTTTGCATAAAATATAAGAACTCATCCTTCACTTGAGTGTTTTGTAGTTGTAGTATCATTTAAAGATACGGGTAATTTTGACAAATATGAAGGCATACTATGATTAAGCGGGTAGCTATCGCTTTGAATAAGATTAAAATATTTTTAACAATGTGAATGAGCGTACGCACTAGAAATACAATAAATGGAGTGGCTAGCATAAAAGGGATTCGGGGTAACAATGTCCACTTGTGATATTATCTCTGTTCGTACAAAGTGTGACTGCTGGCGAAGGTCGTCTCAGGTCAGTTGGCGAAACTATTGAATGTCGGCGAAGCGGAAAGTGTGTTAGGGCTCGCGCATATGTGTAACGAAGCTGTTAAAACATTGGCTTTTTGGAGTGAATGACAGAATGACGTTACTAGAAATTTTATTACAAGTGAAACAATTGTTATTTTTGTAATATATGACATCACGCGTGTTATACCCGTAGAGGTAGGCAGAGGAGTGTAGTACAATCCCACGATTCATCGGTTGCGTTTACATCCCACTATGGAACAGGTGGTAAGCCTATTGCCATACACTGGGAAATGCACTTGTTATTTTTTTGATTATATGAAAATACGAACCTGAAAAAAAAACCTATTGTTTTTCAGTAAACTGTAGGTGATAACCTTAGATCCATTTTTGTTAGACAACAATAAGCTATTAAACTGTTACTCATGTCGTTACGTGTACCTGACAAAAATTCAATTGTTTTCAGCATGCCACAGTTAAGAACTCGGCGTCCATCTCTCTATTTTCTTTCACTGTTATACTTAATACAAGTATGGATACCTGCATTCATATAGAGAACATTAAAATGAAATTAGTTACAGTTAATAGTAATTGTTATTAAAATTATTGGGAAAAGGATACTTAGTATACTCGTATATCAGTGTAATTAGTAATAGTGTAGGTCCATATCGATGCTGATCACTGATGAATATTTACATCATCTCATTAATATTACACTGATTAACTGTATTAAACAAGAATATCGGTATAAGGCGCGTAGGTCGCCCTTCAGGTCTAGGTGGTCTGACGACCTGAAAAAGACAGCGGGGTGGTGCTGGATTCGGAAGGCCCAGGACTGGGAGGAGTGGCGCCGATTTGAGGAGGCTTATGTTCAGCAATGGACCTCCAAAGATGAAACAAGAATATTCGAATCGGACATCAAAGCTGTGGAAACATGTATAATACATAAATATCTACGTATTTACGTATTTATTATCTACGTATATATTTAAAAATAAAGTGTATAAAAATTATTATTATAATTATTTTGATTTTATATTAGTTCATACCTTTTTTTCAGTAGGCATAGCTAGCATACAAGCGTGTTCGGAGTTCAAGACGTGTGTATTGAAACGAGTACGCACGTACTTCGATGCGTACTTTAGCTAGAAAGGCCGGCAGTACGTACCGCGTCCTACGTACAGTAGTACGCCATATGTCGCGCGCATTATTGCTCAATACGAACCCTTCAAGATTGATGACTCCTCTCTTCGTGCGCATTGAAACGTATTAGAGCATGTAAATGTTATGCGACCATTTAGGGTAATGGGTTCGAATTTATTCGGCTGTGTTAAAAAAGTATGTTGGTAATAAATATATTGATATTGGTTGTTGATAAAATATTTTTTAAATAACATGTACATATTAGTGCCTTGTTTATCGAGTGGTTGTAAGCACGAATGCTCATCGACAGGTTCTGGGTTCAAATCTCGGGTCCGGGTGCCATTGGATTTTTCCAACTTCGATTTTGTAATAGTGGCTCGGAATCTGGATTTTTGCCCGATGTATGACAAAAGATTCATCCGCCATGCCATAATGGGACGTAAACGTAACTGGTAAACGTAACGCCATGCTTACCTCTTCGGGGATTACAGGCGTGATGTTACGTCATGGTGTTACATATGTATATAATACCTATATAAACTTATAGAGCGGTGTTTATGTAGTACTGTACTTACGGTATACGGTACTTAGAGGTATAGTGTTTTTTTTAACTGTACAAATGTATTCGTAAACATATTTATATAGACAACAAACGATTGTAATACTAAAATGCACAAAATTTAAATTGACGTAAGTACAAGATTAATTATAACATATACGTTGATTAATTGGTGAAATCCTGAGAAATAATTTTAATCATATTTCGAGTATACAGCGGGTCTTCCTTAACTCGGATATCACAAAGGTTAATTAAATTGTTCTCTCGAGTTAATTCGCAAGGTTGATTGTTGTAAGGCTATTAACCCACATTTCGGTTTCTCTTCATTCACGCGTACTGAATTGTCTCTACATTTGAGGTCTTTGATGTTATGATCTTACAATTAAAATTCTCTGTTTTTAGAAAGAATTGCAAACGTCTTGTATGTTTTATACATCTATTTTAGGATAAGTCTACATTAATTAACCTTTAAATTCTTAGAAGCGCGATCATCAAATTGTTTTTAAACCTAATTAATCCACTTATTGAATACTTTGGAAATTTTAACGTGTATCGTAATTAAATCGATTTATATATTTCTGTCCGCGATAGATTTCTTTTACTTATCTATCGAAAGGATTTTTTTTATTGTTAGACAAATATTTCACCGAACAATAAACCATATAAAAAACAGGTTCGTCGAGAGCTATCATTCCTTTTGTAGGGTCGTTTTCACCCTTGTTAGACCGCCAAAATACTTGGCACAAAAAGTGTAATGGTGTTTAGTAATGACCCCTCTGGAAGCAAAACAAGAACTGAGAACCCGCTGAGAGACAGAACATTGTTTTCGTTTATGTTTATTTGCTAACCGTACTCTATGTTGTTTGTTAGACACTCCATCTATAGGGCATGTAAAAATGTCGGAATTGAAATATTGTCGGAATTCATTCAAATATTTATTTATTCATTTATTAAGTTAGCGATACTCTGTTCACAGCTACATTTGTTGTAGGTATTAATTACACTGTTCAGAAGTAAATTTTAGCTGCTAAGTGCCAGAACAATAATATGTGACGATCACATGCTTCACATCATATTATAACTAACTATGGTATTATATAAGTATTAAATGTCGTATATGTATATAACATATGTATATATAAGTCATTATTTAATGCATAATACAGTTTTATAATTAACAATTGTTATGATAGCTACGAGTATATGTACAAGATCCTCGACATGTTGTTTGAAAATATATTTGATTGTTACATTATGTTATACATTATGTTAAAAGTTAATTGTACACTTTGAAATAGTTCACAATAGTTAGCTCCGAAAAGACTGCATGTGTTATTCTTGCAAGTAAATTGAAATCTGACATAATTAATAGTACGAAGGAATCTTCAATTGATAAAGTAACATCAGAACCACTGTTTTTCTGAGTTTATAGAAGCGCATTACCCTAGTAGCTATGGGGTTAGTATTCAGGAAGCTCTTATTTCGATGTTTCCATCATATAATTTAGGTACTTGAGCGGTAAACGTGTAATATAATTTCTTCTTCGTCGAGTCGATAACTGATCTGAGTGATCAGCCATCGTGGTGAAAGGATTACACGCAATGTCCAGGGTGCGCCGGGCAGGGTATGTTCGTACTTAATCAGACATAGTCGCCGCTCGGGGAGGCTTCTTTCATGCACCCCTGTAACATAATACCACACTTGTATTTCTGCGAAGAGGTACGCAGAAGAGTGTAGTGCTCCCAGTTTTCACCAGTTTTGTTATAAATTCCATGGAATATGAGTCGAGAGTGGTGACAAACAAAAAACTTATAAATAATACATATAACATCTTTAATATTAATCTTTAATATTTATACGCACGTTTGTATACGAAGTATATTTACCTAAATTTAATAAGAACTGTCAGCAAAGGGCAGTTTAAAAGTTATTTTTTAAATTTGTGTGAATTGTTCTTTCACACGAAATGTTGCCTTGACTTTTTGTATATTGAGTGTACAATCAGCGGTGACACTGTTCAGCTATTTCGTGTATTAAAAATATTTACCAAACATCACGCCTGTACTTCCTAAAGAGATAGCCAGAGGAATGTAGTACACTCCCAAGTTTACCTAGTTACGTTTATGTCCCGCTATGGAATAGGTGGTGAGCCTATTGCCATATAAATGTAATATTGAAATATTAACATACGTAATTATAAAATTCTCCTTTAAAGTTAGACACTGGAACTAACTAGTTACGGCTATTTTCAATTTATTTTTATTAGAATATAAATTTTACTCACATCCAACCGAACAATTTAGGAATTAAAAAAAAGTTTAATTTAACATAACGTGTGTGTACAATTTTAGATTATAATAAATTATGAAAAAAAAAATGTCATAAATTATATAAGGTTATAAATAACGTTTTGGATAATTCGTTTGGGTATTAACTTGACATACCCACAATTCATTTTTCAAATAGTAGTTTTTCTATGGAAACAGATTAACGTTTTTATGTGAATGATCAAGACATGTGGTGTAATGGAATGTGCGATAACGACTCTGTAATAACAATAAATATTATGGAATACGTTATAGGTAGATGGTATACGTGTGAAAATATAATGAGTACAAGCATAATTATCACTTTCCTTACTATTTGTTATCACTTTACTTTTCACTGTAAGATCCCGCCTGTGATCCCCGGAGAGGGAGGCAGAATGTAGTAAACTTCCTCATCTAACTAGTTACGTTTACGACCCATAATGGGGTGAGCCTTAATACTTACATCGAGGACAAATCCAGACTCCGAGCCGCTGCTAGGATTTCCAAGTTTAAATAACCCGGAGATCGAAGTATGTGGTCCTCATCGACCTACGAGGCAGTCAATTTTCAATTTCTTATCAGTTTTCTCTTAAATTTTTCACACTTTCATTTTTATTATGTTGGGTAATATTATGTATTACTCGATTTAGTTCGAAGTACAAAAAATAAAATAATATACATCATTCTGTTATAAACATCACTGTTTAATCTTAACATGTTTATATTTTATACGTGTTGGCATATAAAATATTATACTACATACGGTAATAAAAATAAAAAAAACAACACAAATATTCTTGGAATCGACATTACGTGTACCTAAGTATAAACCGTATCGAATTGATTCAACTCATTTATCATTATAACACAACAATCATTATGAATGTCGTCCGCTCTCCGCGTATTAAATGTATTGCGCTAGTTGGGGAAGCCACATACGAGTCCAATGTATCACTAATACGGGGTCGTTTTGACCCCTACGATTCAATTATCACAGGGTTGATCTGCCGGCGGGTGTAAACGATACTTGTGAGAGATTACTCTATTGTTTTTTCTCGCGGCCAAAAAGTATAAGCGCACGCGTATGGATGTTTTTTTACGGGTGAATTAAATTTTGTATGATTTATTTCATAAAGACCTTTTTACACCGTACGAAAAAAACACTCAAATTGTTAGAGCGTGTCAACAAATTATCTGTTATATATATAATACCATCACTAGGAGATGTCTATGTAATATTCAAATTTGCTTTAGATCATGTTAATTACCAGGACGTTATTAAATAATTATTAATCTTTTCAAATTTACCTAATTCCTACATACTCGTAGCTTTCATTATATGAATATGATTTATTTTGCACATTATCGCATGACTAGTTTGTTTTTATAACTATCATTTCGATTCAGATATAAAATATTACCACCCAGTACCACGTAGCTATAACGCTTAGAAAAGAAACGGCGATGTATATCGTCGTAAATAACGTCCAAAACAGGTGCGTGGAGGCAGAATCGCGCGTGTAGCCGGAGACCGTGCGTGTAGCGAATACAGCCAAGTCGCGAGGGAAACGGATTGTTCGCCAAATTCAATTACAACTCCACCGCAACCACTCCGCTGTGATTCCACAATAAACTACCAAAATCAACCTGGCCTCTGTGCGAAAGTTCATTGTTTTTCACCCGACCGACATATTTCGTTTTTCTCCTCATCATTCGTTTCGGCATTGTTTTGGAACGGTATCATGATTTCAACTTAAAATATTTCCTTGAAGTGTTTCGTAAAAATATTTCCATATTTTCTTATTGTTAAATATGTTATGAGGAATTATTATTTTCATTTCGGTTGTTATTATTTATATTTTGAATTTGCATTATTTCATAACTTTTGTAAATGGTGATATGCATTTTCAATTTAGTGTTTTTTTTTATATTAAAATGAGAACATTAACATTGGTTTGCACTTAGCCCAGTTTCTCTTAGATGTAATGTTTTGTTATTGTTCAAATTGTTATGACCTTTTTAAGATATTTTTTGTGATTTGTAAAAGTGCTCTATATTTTCAGTGTTATTTATTAAAAAGTGAAATAAAACATTTGTTTACACTTAACCTAATTGAACATTTTAAATTTATCGACAACGGATCGACAAACCTATTTTCTAACAATATTAGTTACAGGCCTAATGGATGAAAATCATAATTACATCTATGTAACTGTAACGTCTACTATTTTCGTAATTTTAATATTCATTGTGTTGTTTTCTTTTTCATAAATACTTATGATGTTTATTGAAAATAGGTAGAGATGGGTAAAATAAGACAACATTTTGCAATTAAGTAATGGATGCGAGCAGCGCCAGTCACGCCGACGATCGATGACTGGTCCGCTTCTGTCATACAACACCCACGTCAATTACTGGCTTTCCTTGCATTTAACTTTATTAAAACTATTTTACATACCACACTATTAGTAGCTTAACATGTTAATGTCTTATTTCGTAAAATGTTATTTGATTTTTAATAATTACTCCATTGTTTACAGTTATTAAACATAAGACAACATCATGCCTATATTTGCTAGAGGAGGTAGGCAGAGGAGTGTAGTTACTCTCTCTCTCTCTACTTTCAATTCGCCATCGATGTTATACGGGTCAGGTAATAATGGAGAGTTTATCGGCAGCAGCCAATGTACAATTGTACATTGGCTGCATCGTAATGTAGTTTTTTTTGTAAAATGTTCCAATTACGTATTGCAATGCCATAAACCCTAGTTAAAGTAATTGAATATTTTTTAAATATTTATATTATCTGCTATTGTTATTCTCTACTTACTATATTTAATTTAATTAATAAACAAAATTACACGTTTTTGGGCAGAAATATTTTTCCGAACTTATTTCTCTATTATAATCGTTCTACATATCATCCTGCGGACAGTGTTCTAGGCTGTTAGGCTTAATAAAATTATGCGAACCTATAGTAAATAGTATAGTATCATTCAAGCTTTGAATATATGACATTGCGTCACACATTAAAAAAGTAAGTTAATATAATCATCTTCGGGACGAAATTGTCATTACACAATGACAAAAGAACTGTTCAGTGCAAACTGGACATGCTTATATGTAGTAGGTACGCTTAATATAACTTTAATGGTTTATGTACCAGGAAACAAACCATTAAAATTTGCAATAGATTAAATTTGTTGAGTGTATAGTTAAAATTAGTTTTTGTAAATGGTTTTTATATAGATTATGAGATGATGTCAGCGCTATTAGACAGAGGGTAATTTCAAAACACCAGCCTCTCATACTTGCCACGTGGTTATCAGTATCGCTTCCTCCAATAACCAATTGGAATCTTCAGTTTTTGTTATTAATGACACGGGACTCTTATTTATGTTAATACAAAGCAAAAAATTAATTTAATTACATCGTAAATACTGTACAATTAAAGTAATTCTTATAAAAAAAAAATAACATTTTATAGCTAAGCCACTGAGCAATTTTTTCAACTATCCATTCATAATAAAATTGTAGGTACGTACTGATAGGCAACGAATTTTATTCATACTCGCACTTATGTATTTATTAAATTTTGTTTTTCTGATACGCTTGACTACGGATGTAGACGCACAAACATTAATAGTTCTCACTGATGCGATAATCAATCAAGCTTTTATGGGTTTTAAAAGAGATTTAGTTAAGAATTCCTTTTATTACTAAGCACCCCATGGTATTGGAAGGTAGTTTTAGACATCGCATAAGTACAGGTACGGTAGAGGGAGAATAAAGCTGAAAAAATAGTTTTTTGATTTTTTCAATTATTTCTTTTGTAGTTTGTCAAAGTGTGACTTTCAAGGTATGGAAGATACACAGGAAAGTTAATCGTATATGCTAAGGTCAGACTTTCACTGAGTATAGAGAAGATTGGTCAAGGAAAGTTACTTTTAACTCCTCATATAATTGAAATAACTGTACATTGCGTAACCGATCTAAAAGGATACCTTGGCTTTGTTTATTACTTCTTATAACAATTTTTGTGTAAAGGCGGACCTTAATCGAAGTTTAAATTATGTCACAATCACGCAAATATGTTGTTTTAAATGAAATGCAAATTTTATTAATGTAATAATGTAAAGTTTTGGAAACGCTGGGTTCCGTTTATATTTGTTATAGTGTGGCTTATAGAGCGCTTTTGAAGAAACGAATTTGTATATACGAGTACCTACCATACAATCAAAAGTAGGCATTGATGTTTGATTTTACAGAATATTTTTATAAATATATTGTGATGCATCGTTAGAGCTATGAAATGGTTTTAATTTATCTCTTAAAAGTCCGTACAGAGTCTAATGTAAATTGAATTGAAGACTGTAGAAAAATAAAAATAATGCCTATTTTTGATGCGGGATTTCATTTTAAAGTATTTAATGACATCATACTATCGAAGTAATTAATAAACACCATACTACAGCATTACTACTGCACCATACTACTACCTCGTTGGTCGTGTTGGTTGCAAGTGCGACTGCCGAACGGGAGGTCCTGGGTTCGATTCCCGGGTTGAGCACTACT
>DWDV01002818.1:0-11176 GCA_018245615.1 Mimoniades ocyalus | reverse complement strand
TGACACAGCTGTACTAAAGCTAGCAAAAATAAAGTAGATGGCGTTGTCATGTGACACTAAGCTTTGGTTTAAGTAGTTTGAGTAGTTGAATAGTTTGAGTAGTTGAGTAGTTTGAGGTTAAACCGCGTTAACCAAGAAAATTGTCGTTTATTTCTATTATTGATAAAATACATGTCTTTTTATCTCACGTGTTCATTTAAAAATGCCTAAATTAAATTACTAAAAAAAACGCCGAGCGTAGCTCGGTCATCCAGATATTTAAAACTATAAACTTGAACTGAATATCTGAAACCCTTAGTAAATACGGGAGCACGAATTCCTGGAAAAGAATGAAAACTGGAAATCGGCAACTTAACTAAAGTTGGAGCGGAAGCGTTCTTTACCCGCAGGGGGATGAAACTCGCTGCAATGTGGATTTTCGAATATTGTGTATTGTTTAATTTCTGTATTTGTAGGCACTTGAATATACTGACGTTAAACGGACAACTGCACCTGTCCCTTGCCCAATCTGTTCGTCTGTAGTACCACAATTTCAATACGTAACATTGTCTCCTTCCCTCGTCCTATCTTCAGCTTATTTTATGCCGCCAATATTTCAAATATCATAGTAAATTTAATTAGAAAGTAATATTCATAATCTTTACGAAAAATCAATTTTCTGCTCTAGAAATACAGAGTGTCGTAAGAGGCAACTAAATCCGGTTCGGATCGCGACTTGGCGCTGTCTGCCCAGACACAGCTGTGCCCTGGAGCCTATGTGGAGCATCGTAGACGATACGAGAAGCTGTGCTTTGCGATCCCCAACTCGCTTGCCCAGCGTAGGGATTATGGGCATACCCCCTCAACGGAGGCCTATGTGTGGCAGTGGAGTGCAATAGACTGCTGATGATTTTAGTGCCTGGTGTACGTACGTACGGCAGTGTCACAGTTCTGTTATTCCGCTGTCGACTGCGGCTCTCCTCTCGCGATGGTAAGGTTTAAGGCCACTTGTCTTTAAGTTTAAGGCAACAGAAACCCGTGTCCAAATGTGGAACGACATCAGGCCTGACGATGATGATGATAATGAATTAATGAATGACTTAATAAATGAAAGCGTTCGTCTATTATCTATAAAATACTCAAGTGATATTTGGGATGAAACTTAATACTAACCGAAGTTATCGCTAAGCTAATAATTCGTCACATGCCTATCGTGTCCGTAACATCTTGATTTCAATCCACCGTACGCTAAGTCACATCAAATAATTAACGATTGATGTCACAACAAGCAATAGCAATTAAAGGGAAGTGCACCTTTTGCCTTTGTTTTGAGAGTGTCGTGCGATCCCATTAAAGTGTCCTCTAGGTTTGTTCTGTGAGAATAATTCAGACGTTTGATATTCTTTGTATATTTTAACTGCGCGCCCGTTCTCACTAGTTTACAATTGTAATATATCTTTATGTTTTTACAGAGCAGTTCTTGACGTCTCTGTCGATAGTGTTTCTTTTATAGCATTCTTCTTCTTAGGTAAGAAAAGAACATTAATTGCCGAACATGTCTCACCGTACAGGCGCGACGCGTTGTGTCTACATTCATAACCCTCTTCACACCCGTACACGCGAGCCGGCTCCAGAGTAAACTCGTTGCAGTTCACACATTGCACTCAAAATATGCAAATATGTTGACAAAGTCAAAAGTATTTATTGTAGCAAGGTAAATCAATTTGTTATTTTCCGTTTTATATCGTAACAAAACGCTTATCGTTAGCATATGTACGCGTACTCTAAACTATATAAGCTTGAATTCATCTGTAATTTTTCCCTTTTCTTTTTGTAATTTGTATATGCAAATGTAATGTACTATTATGTAAGTACTACATGTAAGTATAATGTAGATGATGTAACAGAAATTTTTGCAACCTGAGAAACATAGCAGAACCTTGGGTCCCATCTTAGAATACTCGCGATTCCTTCAGAAAACTACTTTGCTTAGCGGTCGATATAAACCCGGGGAATTACTTCCGATCATAAATTGTAACAAAATTGATTGATTGAATATTGACAAACAAATAAAACTGAATTGCTCGTAGTACAAAAACCGTCTTGGATAAATAATAATATCAGTAAAGATATAACTCCAATTCCACTTACACACATACTTTTGTTGTGGAACAATATAACAAGGGTTTCCTTGTATAACCGCCGCTAATCGCGAAAGCGCTTAATGTTACGAGTCGGAATTATGCATAGCCTCAGGGATTAGGGCCCGTCATCCCGCGCCGCTCACTGCTCGAATTTACTAGATCATTTTCCTGATATAACTTAATAGGCAAATAACATTTACTATTATGCTTTTCACACAAATCGTTTGCTGAAATTGCGTGGCACAAAAAATATTGTACCAAACCATCACACCTGTAATCCCTGAAGGAGTAGGCAGAGGAGAGTAGTGCAGTCACACGTAACACCAGTTACGTTTACGTTCGACTATAGAATACGGGGTGAGCCTATTGCCGTACACCGGGCACATAACCAGAAGCCGAGCCTCTACTAGAAATTTCAAGTAAAAACACGCCGTTTAGTCCAAATGAGCAGCCTGTCAATAATTTCTCTAACTTTTATCCTATTAGACACACCATTGAACATGTGTCACAAGTTTTTTTCTGTAAATCATAAAAATTTTCTTTCTTATGGCAGCTCATGACCTGCCTCAGTCGATTTTGCAGTAACGTAATTATTGGCAGGGCTATAAGCGTCAGATATCATTCCTGCCTGAATCATACCTACTCGTCAAATTTATGCATAACAATGGCTTGCATAACATAATGTTATCCAAATAAAGTTATATATATAGTTTATGGTTTTGCAACATTAGTGAAGTGTTTGTTTCCCTTTGTCCGCATCCTTATAGTACTCCCTCATTTTTGAAGAAAATCTTAGTCAGATCACAATTTCGTTCACGGAGACATTAAATTTTAATTAGTGTCTGTTCGTCACGACTCGATTTAGTATTCGTCTCGTTTAGCGTCAGACGTCACGAAAACTGATTGCTCACGATACATCAACATTAAAGCTACGAGTCCTCATTATTTACGTCTATTAAGGCTGAATGGAAGTAATAAATAAATAAATTACAACGAGCTCAACTAAAAAACTGTGACGGCCTTTTGGTATTGCACGAAGCTTTCTCCCTTTAAGCAGCGCAAAGGTTACTTACATCATTGTAATGAAATTCAATAGTGCTATTACAGCTGTTCTACCGTGTTTAAATTTGGTTATGTTAATTTATCTCGTCCTTGATGACATCTTTGTAGTGTTTGTAATTCTTTTAAATAAAATTATATCTCTGAACAGCTATTGTGCATTAAACCACTGCTATGGAAATGAAATAAGTAAGCGTTGTCTATTATCCATAAAATACTCGTGTGATATTCCGAGTGAAACTCAATACTAACCCATGTAATTACTAAGCTAATAATCCAGCCAATGTTCTCAGAAAGTATGTGATTAAAGCTAGAAACTTAATTTTAACATTTATTTTGTATCGGAACCTCTGAACATTTTCTTTTGTATCGGAGGGGGAAACATTCAAAAGGTACCCGATATCCTGGGAGAGATACCAGGTTATGTGGGATTTTACCTCACTAAAACCCCCTCGGTGGTAGTAGGAGGACTCCGGGATCTCCCACAGAACGCACCGGTGCCCTCCTAGCGCGGCGCCCCCCCGGACCCTACACTAAGGAGAGTCTTACATCTCTTCCCGTGCCTGCCGGTTCGTAAAACGATGTTCGGCCACACACGTCGTCGTCCTTTCCAGAATCGCTGAACGGTTAAAACTACCACTCTAACCGCTCGCGACCCTAGGGGTCTTACCTTAGTTATCTTTTACGACAGGCAGGAGACATCGCAGCTCGTATTCTCGTGCCGAGCTAAAGTGGCAAAAATTTAAATTACCTGTGGATTTGAAAATTTGCCAGTCCAGGTGATTGCTACCTTGGACATGATCTGGTCACTGTTCGTTGATGGAAAGTAGAAGTCTACAATGGCTGCTAGTAAGCCTCTCGAGATAAGCTCATTTGAATTATTGGTTGATTGGTGAATTATTATCATGCTAATATTAATTGCTATTATTTATTATTGCTATACTCGTACCTACACATATAATATAATATTACACCATAGTACATGCCCATATCTGCTTGCTTCTATCCTTGGTTTCTACCCGGAGGTTCTTGGGCAGAGATCGCTGATTAGCGACATGACCACTTCTTGCATGTTTTTTTTCATTTGTTCTAATATTTATTGTCTAAGTAATACTTGACGTATGGAAAATAATTATACTTTTTAGCAGCTCAGTGTCCAGTGCCCAGTGTCTGGCAGCGGATATAAAAAATATTGAAGCCGAATAGTTATCCATAATGCTGAAATATTGACTTAAATTTTCACTGCTCTGTTAAATTATTCATTCACCTATTTTGATATTGACACGTCATTCGAACGTACGGTATAATTATCCTACAAATTGGTGAAGTAAAAATAACTCTATTCTACTCGTATGATTATTTAGTTACAAGTCAATTAGAAATTGTAATTTACTAGCCACAAAGTAAGTAACAAACTGGTAAGCATATACAGTAACAGTAAGTTGATTTGAATTAATTCGCTCGTAATACGCGATATGGAATGATCAACAGCAGCCACGTCGAGGTTGCCCGCGACAACACCGCTACGAGCCCTTAAATTACGAATTGTAGCTTACGGTAATATTGACACTGTAATATACACCACCGTGCAAGTATTTTGCGGTGTAAGGAGCCCACTCTGCTACACAATAGATAAAACTTGGCAACAGGCTGATGCGGAATAACGCAGACTTACAAGGCACCGCTAAATGCTCTAACCGATGCATGCATCTAAATGCTCTAACGAATGCATTACGAATTGTGCACAATTTCATCATCATCTTCGCATTAGCCCTTCGACTGCTGGACAGAGCTCTTCAAAAGGTATGCCACAATTTCTTTTCCTCCGCAGATTACATCCAGCCCCTCCGATCTGCATTTTAAAGGTCATTAGTCCATGCTCAATTTAATTGAGTGTAAACAGTTCCGCGAGAAAATGAAACTGCTATACGGCAATATTGAATCGCGCTAGTTGCGATCGGAACTTCTGCAAACTCTATTCATACTATTATTGCTTTTGTTACTTGAAGTGGCCAGACAAGTGGGCATACAATTATTGATTCACGTCACGACACGTCACGTATATTATTTCACGTCCTAGATGCGTAGCAAAATGATGATTGATAAAATACTAAGATAATATTTTTTCAAATAACAAACACTTCAATTATTGTCGTTTCACACAGTCTATAACATATTCTTATTCTTTAACGTAATACCTCTGAAAATTTTCTACGTTTTCAGGAAAAAAGTTGTTACGATAAATTTCCTGGATGTATTTTTAGTAAATAGAAAGTTAAATCCGAATCGAAAAAGAATGGAGACGAATGAAAACTAGTTATAACAAGTGATATTCTGGTAATTACCAAAGATTAAAATCTCAAGTGAGAGTCCGAAATCTCATTCGGCAAATAAACTACGTTATAATGTGACTTAGGCGATTTAAAAAGTCAGATAATTCCTGCCGCCCTAGCTGCAGTTATAATATTATGTTTTAGTAAAATCAGTTTCGTTGCTTTTATAGCAGCGGAAAGGTTCTACCTTCCATATAGAGATGTGTAAACCTTACTGCTGAACTTAGAATCGTGTGTTCGATTAGTATTTTTAAATATAATTGTATTGATGTAAAAAATATTGTGTAATAATGTTATTTATAAATGCAATCATAAATGTTTTGTGCTAATGGATTAATATTAATGTCAGGCTGAACAGTATCAAGGTCAGGCGTGTACTTGAAATCAGTGAAACGTGTGTGTCTCACGTTCGAGAGCTCATTAGCGGCCACTCCCGGTCCTCGTCAACGTGACATATATGTTTCGTCTATCGTCGTCGTAAAATCAGTTGACAGCTTACTTACTCGTATTTTGTATTACAAAATAGAAATGCTTACAAGCTGCATGAATATCGAGGTCCATTACTGATTGGCGGCCGGGTTGTTGCTAACTGCAGCGAGCGATCGTTGTGCGCGATCTGCAGCATCCCGGATGTGGCGCTTTGGACCGGAAGCTAGTACACCGCTGCTAATTTCTACCACACGATCACCCTTGCGCGCTTTACCCGGCACTGTCTACATACAATGAATGAGTCAATATAGATGCAATAAGTTATCAACGCGCTAGAGAAACGTATAGGTCATAGGTCATAGGTCCAGTGGTTATGAGTTCTACGCCGGCGGTACTGGGTACGATGTCTAGTGGGGACTAAATATATATATTTCTATGATAATATTAAGTGTTTGTTCTGTGTCTGTCTCGTGTCGGAATTTATTTATTTACGTAACACCAACCAAATAAACACTATGGCTAAAACAGGTACATGTGAGGCACTAGATTAGTGTTACTTCAATTATAGGTGCAAACCACAAGACAGTACACGATAACATTAATAGATTGTATGCAAGCATAACTTTATAAAATTAATATAAAAAATATAACTATTTAAGGAAACATTTATATTGACATTTGTACGTTTATTACCCGCCTGTTCACCATACCATAGCCTAGTTCTGGATCTAACGGTAATATGTGAAGATGTTCCAAGTATTTATTTATATGTATTCTAGGCAGTGTTCTACATTCTCCTGCCTACCTCTTCGGGGATTACAGGCGTGATATTACGTTATATGTGTTCATTTAAATGACAACACTCAGTAAGTGTGATGGGACGATACATTGCCCCCAACGGTCTGTCCAGTAAAGAATCACCTTGCGTGATCGGTGACAGGTTTATCGTGGGGGCGACTTTACCTGCCTGCCTGGCGTGCCTGCGACGGAGTATAATTCAAGCGCTGCATGTCTCTGTACCGACCGCTGTAGGAACGGCACATCTCCGTGTGGACTCCATCTTACTTAGCTATTATTGTATCGTCAAGTTAGGTCTCTTAGTAGGAGCGGGTCTCTCTACGGGTCGGCAGAGAGCACTGAGTGCCAAACATCCATTTCCTCACAAACCTAACGTGCTTCTTCTGCATGTATCTCTTTTCATACACGCTAGGCAGTTTAGGAAACTACGAACTTCCCGATCAGCGCCTCTCTGACGTATTTGGTCAAGATAGATGAGAAGCGGCTTCTTGACTATCGTATTTGACAAGTACAATACAGTAAATTAATGGAAATTTTAAATTAATTCCAAGCGGCGTTTTTTTTATTTATGTTAAACAGGTCGGCCAGCGCCCACGGTCATATGGCTCATAGACGGAACGCCAGCGCCGCAGTACATCGGCGAGAAGACAGACACGCACGTGGTAGTGAACCGCCTGGAGCTGCCGCACGTGAGGAGAAACCACCTCAACACGACCTTCAAGTGCCGCGCCTCCAACACTGACCTCGTCGGTCCTCAAGAGAAGACAGTTCGGCTAGAAATGAACTGTAAGGATTATTTTGTGCATTTTTACAATTTGTTTCTTTTTAAGCAAGTAGCAATCTACCCCACGATTGAGTGATGTTTAAAATGTGTTCCACCACGCCGCTCCAGTGCTAGGTGGAGAAGACAGGGGTATACACATAATATAATTGCAGATGTTGCAGTTGAAAAACGGATACGTCAATTATAGATAAATGTTGTCTTGATATGAGTTGAACTATTAAACAGAAATATTCTGGGCTTTTAAAAAACCTACGAAGGTCAACCATATTTAGCAGTAAATCACCAAATGTAACGACCTTTCTGTTGAAGTATATTCTACCGGTACATAAAATGTATATATCTACTTACATAAGTGACTTATTTCTTTCTTAAAGTAAATGTTAGCTACCATCCGTTGCGTGGGCGGCAGTAACGAGCCGAGGCTACATTTTGACCATACTCGTAGAACAACTCGCCAATTTGCTTCTAAAACACAAAAAAATATTTTTTTTACTCCGATCACATCTGAAATTCCAAATACAAAATATTCTCCCGTCGCTTTAATGTAATTTCGTTGTAAATTCCATGGCACTTAATTTATTTTTATATTGCGCTGTTCGTGACAGACTATTAGGGATTCAAAGGAAATTTGAGGGAAAAATTAAAATGTCGAAAGGGTTTAACTTTTATTCAAAGTCAATTAATAACTGAAGATATGTTCAAAACTATTCAAGTGATATAATGTTGTTTAATTGATCACTTTAACACGTGGACGAGGAACGCGCCGGGTTTTATCATGATTATTTCATAAATCTTTATATGTATATAGGTACCTACTTGTATTGTAATATTTACAACAACTTTGAATGCACAATTCACAATTTAATTTTGTATTTTAAAGGCCAATTCTCCAATTCTAAGGTAGATTATCTGATTAGTTAAATGTTATTTAAAATATTTCTTAGAATTATAATGCGATATAAGAATTTAATTAAATGACAAAATTAGCTACAACTAATAATACATTCTCGTAGAGAAGCTAAATGTTTTTAATTACCCATTTTTCATAAGATTCATGTATATTTTTAGCGTCATGTATATATATAGATGTATATATATAGATGTATATATATAGATATTTTTCATAAGATTCATGTATATTTTTAGCGTCATGTATATATTATAGCATATATTCATATTTTTAGCGTCGTGTCAAAATGCGATATTATAAATTTATACATGTAGAATCTGGACGCACGGTAACGACATCGCGCACTGAGTATAAACAAGTAACTTGGTTTCGTGAAAACGTACAAATTTTTCCGTGTACAGAACTCAAAAAGCAACCAAACCAGCTATTCCGTTGGAAAGGGTAACGTTAAATCTCTTTCCGCCCACAGTGAGGCCGACCCGAGTGGAGATCCTGAACAAGCCCGTGACGCTGTCGTCGGAGCGCCACGTGAGCCTGACGTGCGCGGCGGAGGGCAGCCGCCCGCCCGCGCAGCTCACCTGGTTCAAAGACAATAGGAAATTTAAACGGGGGAAGGTAGATGAGCTGCCATATTACAGAACATTTATAAAAAACTAATATTCTATATGTTTTAAAGTTCACACTCAATTGTGCACCAATAACTTAACTAGTCGACTTACCCGCAGCGAAATTATTTCATAATTAGATAAGCTGAGATAGCCTAGTAATTTAGAATTCAACCTTCCACTCCCGGGGTCCTGCTTAAAATCCTTCAAAGTCAATTTAGAAAAAAATGCGCTGACAAAACCTGTGGTATGTTTAAAAGCCAGTGTAGCCAAGTTTCACCAGTCTTGTTTTACGTCCCACCATAATATACGCGGCGCGCCACGCTCCGGGCTAATACTGCTCGAAGGAATTTCAAGTTAGACAATCCTAATAGTACCCGACGCAGATATCGGACCCGGAGCGTCTCGACCAGCAGTCGCACTTGCAACCACTCCACCGACGAGGGACGCGGACAATTTTATTACTTAGTGTTTTAATTTAATTACCGTATGACTAACGTCTCATTGAAATTACTATTGACGTTTTAATTGTATGTGATTATGTGTATTTTAGTAAAACATTCGAAACTAAACGTAAACTAATATATGCACGCCCGTCTAGGTAACATCATCTATTTGTACACATGTTATAAGGAAATAAGTGATTAAAATTTAAAAACATATTGTTTAGATAACAGAAGCCATGAACGAGACGTGGGTGAGCAGTAGCCTGCAGTTCACGCCGCTGCCGGAGGACGACGGCGTGCAGCTGAAGTGCGCGGCCGAGAACAGCGCGCTGGCCGGACACTCCATCGACGACTCGCTCAAGCTGGACGTCGTGTGTAAGCGTCCGCTGGTATCGTCACCGGCGTCATCATCGTCACCGACTCGAGCCAGAACAGATATCTGACGGCGTACTCCCGTGCGGCGGCACACACGCACACAGCTGACGTGACGCTTGACTCCCATGTATTAATACCATACGATCACATATCGAAGAAATACTAATAGATACACTTGTACACTTTATTATTAAGAATGACTACTTGTGCCGTTGACTCGGCGTAGCCCCACCGAGAAGCGTCCTAGCACGAGTACCGGCCGCACTGACGTACCGACGACACATGACGTCATCTGCACACAGTACGCCACCTAGCGCGTGTAACACCCACCACATGGTTATGAGACAGTAGTAACAATGTACAGGTGGCATATGACAAGCGGCTCGGCACCACGTCCACCACGTTGGCGCTTGGTACGAGTACTATCTATTATAATATTATTATTTGCAACGCGTACAAGGCCCGAGCGGTACTGTTAGCGACACAAGACAAGACATTTGCTACATCTTGCTGTGGAATACACAAAAAATATAGCCCGTAGCCTTGTTGCAGCTTGTTTTACGTTGACGTGAACTTATGAATTAATCTTAAGACGTTGAGCGAACCGTAACATTCATTATGTTTATCGTTGGCGCTCCCGGGCCAAGATGTTTCACGACTGTAGCGAACAGGATCACCGCAATCAGCACTACGACGTCACTGTCTCCGCCTTTGTTCGCGACGGTCTGCAAAAAAAAACTAATTCACCTCGCGGCTGGAATAAAATTTCGCGCGCCGCATTTTTCTTTTGTCAGCTTTTAAAATAAATGTACATAAGCGCTCCCGAGCTATTATGAACAAAATAACTTTTATTCACGAGCTCCATCTAAACCGAAGTTACGCAACCAATGCAAAGAAAAAAGTCTTCAATGAGACCGTTTGGGGAATAATATTTGACGCGCCGGCGTGCAGCGAGATGTTTGTTTGCACGAGCGCGAAATTTTCAATTTTACAAATCACCGGAATTATGCGGACAAAGATTCTCTTTACTTTATTTTCAAAAGAATATTAGCTCGGCACGATTTGTTGGAATCGACCCTATATTAGCTAGTAGACAAACTCGCGCAGACGTTACTCCCTTTACTTCTTAATATGCGAACACTCATTCTGTTAACGAATATTGCTACAAAATAAGCAATAAAGGAGCTTGGCTTAACCAGTTTGCACATCTCTAACATCGTTAAGCTTAATTATCATTGTTACGTAAGCACTCCCTCAGTACACCGCGCGCGGCGCCGCGCTCCGCGCCGTTTCAACATTCGCTCCCACAATCTG
>DWDV01002817.1:0-11176 GCA_018245615.1 Mimoniades ocyalus | reverse complement strand
ATGTAGGTATCTAATGTACTACCGCTAGCTACTTTAAATGTAACTTTACAATAAAGTATCATTAAAAGATGTAACATTACTATTAATTATGTTCTTGAATAATATTATGTCGATGCCATTTTACGTTTAAACGAAACAAATAACTTTTTCGTTAAAAAATATTATTTTAATTAAATATTAATTTCGTTAGTAAATGTTGTATATCACGTACGACATGTTTATTGCTATAAATTTTATGAAGAAAGTAACTGTTGTTGTTATTCTCAGAGAACATATAATACAAAAAACATAATATATAATACAAGTTTGTATGTGTTACAAACCACAAACAAAAAATATTTTAATATTTTTTCGTTCACACAATGCAAAAAAAAAGTTAATGAAGACATATTCTAAGCGCTGAACTAGCAATACGTTTAAATGTACCTTTGGTAGATATAATCCTGATTGGGATAATTTACAACAAAGATTTTTTTGCTAGTAACTTGCTAGCATTTTTTTGGTGTTAGGTATTACAGTAACGTCCAATGTCCCCGTATGGTCGAATGTGTAATAATAATAACTTTGTGTTCAAATTATGACAGTCTGTTAATCAGTGTTAGTAGAAAGACTAGAAAGTATAGTTAGAAAAATACCTAAGAAGATTAAAACTGAGCTCCTTAGATCAAATAGCCCAGATATTGGCTCATGGGAGACTCATAAGTCGCCGAAGTAGGCGCGGATGTATGGAGAAAGTTAGGAATGTAGAAAACGCCGAGTTTGTAAGAATAGAAATATTTGAGATTGAGATTTGAGTTTTGAGTCTCTGTCTACCCCGTAACGGACCGAATGTGACGATGTAATAAAAAATCAATAACGAAGTAATATAACAATATATACGCCATTGAACATTTAACTGATGACGTCACAGTATCCCTGCGTCCGCCACCTTTAGTGCCTTAGCTATGTAAAGATTTGCTATCTCTTATAATAATAAGTAATTTTAATTTGTTTTCACATTTTTTGGATACGAATACATACTTATGCATATTTCTGGAACTGTACGTCTACTCTTCTCTTTGTTATACTAATAAATTATAATAAGTAGTTATATACACAAAACTTTGAAACGATAAAATATGGTAATTTTCGATTAGAAATATCCCTTTTTTTCTTTATGTTACTTTTTAAAATATTTTTTTAAATCTAAATAGTTAGATTGATCGTTGGTAACCTAACCTAAACTTTTTATTAGGTTACTCGTGGGCTAAGCCGACAGATTACTACGAAAAATTGAACGAAAGTAAGCTCTTCAGAGACAAACAAACTAAAAGTTCAATGAACGACTATGTGTTTTGAACAAATTCGTTATTTGTCTTATTATACAATAATACATTCGGAGTTGAGACATTTTTTTGTATGGTTAAATTCTCACTAATTATATAATAACATTTAATACACATCACACATTATGACAAGAACATTAATGAATAATTTACAAGTTCGGTTATATATTACAAGATATTTACATACGTAGCTAAAGTTTTCTTAATTAATAGGCCTTAATTAAAATTAATATAATATATAAACATAAAAACAGACACATCATATCACAAATAACAAATGTAAAGTCCATTAATTTCATTTCGTATTATTGAAGGGCAATATTGTATTTTATTGGAAAACACTGCCCAGCTGTGGGACAGCGGCATGCAGACGTGGACAACCATAACCGTCCAACGTGTAGCCAGTGTACTGTAACTGCCACGATGTTATACTGACATTTCCCGTGCGTAATTGGAAACATACTAAAGAAGCTAAAAACCTTACCACCTGCATGCGTGTATGAGCAGAGTGATGATTGTAGAAGAATCACGTCAGATCATATATATTTATTATTTGGAGCTCACTGCCTACCCAGCAAGGGACTTGGTGTGGCGATATATTAATAATACTGTTATATTATTAAACTTAATATTTATGCAGCATTGGACATTGATATTTTCATATATAATACGTATATAAATAGCGACAGAAATTATGTGGCGGAAATAACTCGATTGGATCGCGCGCAGTGTGATCATTATTCTGTGATTTTGAGCATAAATAAATTATGTTGATTTCAAATTATGCGTAATGGCTCTCGGAATAAGTGCTCGATAAAGCGTTATGTTATTGTAGCACAGCAACGTTGTTTTAATCGTGTTTTTATTATAATTATTATTATGCCTTCATTTATCTATTTTCGAATGCAAATGCAAATATAAACATTAAAGGGGTTGATTCATTGGCGTATAAAACGGTTGGTTATGCTCACTATATAACGAGCTGAATAGCGAAAGGTGCAGTTTCGTACACATATCGTAGTGGAAGTCATATAATTGCTTTAAAATCATCTGCTTGAATGGCAATCGTCATATGAAATTGACAGCTGCCTTGTCTGCAAACCAAAGAACCAAATATTTAGGCAACGAATTAACGAGTTTATGCAAATCGCCCTCAAGATAATATACGAGTAAGACAGATACATGTTAGAAAAGTAAATAAAATAATTGGAGAAGGAAATAGAAATATATAGAAGAAGATAGAAGGAGATAGAAATATATATAATAAATATATTCAATTAAAATATTGGAACCACTATATTTAACAAAAATATAGTGAAGATGAGGTTAATATAATTATCCTTGCCTCATACGGTCAATCTGCAAATACTGAAAATAAGATTACAAAAATTCATAATTGAATTTATACAGCCGTTACTTTAGACCTGCGTTTTATAGTTCCGCAAACTGTTATTCAATTTTGTTTTTTATAAATAAATATATGTACCTATATATATTAAATTTGTATATTCATCTGAAGCTTTAAAGCTTACTTTGAATGCTCGCAGTTGAAATAAAAATGCAATGCGACATATAAACAGTGCTCTCGTCATTACAGAGTTATATGCAGTTGGAATTGAACAGATCTTTTTATGCTGAAAATAAATTTGGTTGCATTCGCTTTTGCTAGTGGCTCTACAAAAAATCCCTCTGAATTCACTTTGGACATTTGAATTTAAACTTAAACAGTAGGTATGTACAGTCGAAATTTCCTCGCGCTGTTTCATCACAACGTCAGGAGCTTCTCGCATTTAGAGGTAACTGAAAATTTATTAGAGTCGCACGCTTCCTTGAAGGAAGCTTTGCTGAAGTACATTATGAGGCGAAGTTAGGAAGGACTCGGGCGTATACCCACAGCAACTACGTGTATTCAGATAAGCGTCCTTTATTTGCTAGTCTGTTATGTAGAACACAATAAATAGAATTGGCAACGGCGCTAGTAACAAATAGAGTTTCATTTTTTAATTGATTAATAATTAACAATAAATTTTTCACTGCTATCATGTTATCAGTCAAAATTTGTAAAAGTCAAAATCTGTAAGTCTAAATGAAGCTTTATTATTTCGTCATTAAATTAAAGTTAGTACATGTGATTGTGTCATGGATTGGTTAGAGAAGGAACCATAACGATTTGTGTAACATCTAAAAATGTAATATCGACGTATACTAGTGATATTGTCATGTTTATCGACAAATTTCGAAGTAAACGTTTAAAAACACTTCTATTCATGGTGTGTTCTATAGTATGTCTTGGAATGGTGTTGAGTTACAGAAGGAACACTATGTTGAAAGTAATCGTACGGTTATAAATGCATTAATAGTTTAATACAAATATACAGAAAAAAACCCAGTAATTGATGTATGTTAATCTAGTTGTATACTAGGGTTTCTGACTACCGCACATTTCATCAGAATTATTTTATGAACCGAAAATAACAACAAAGATATCGCCTATATATTTCGCAACAGCATGGTTCCACTTAAATATATACTAGATGTTATGTGCACTCCCAATAAGGAATATCATACCTCATAGAGTTTCTATATTATCAGCAAAGACCACACAGTCCATATGACTTGCAAAGTGTCCACATTCTATAATACATTCATATAGATAAGCCTCTTAATCTTCGATAGACAGATGGTACCACAAACTGTTCGAAATGATCTTTACAAAATTTTTATACCTCACACAAAACATACGATATTTAAACATAAGCAAATGAAACAGCTGAATTCTTAAAATGTGAACGGATAGTACGGAAAGTAATACATTTTTATGGCACTGTCATTTAATTAAATAAGAATTATTTTTAATTATGAGCAATTTCAATCACCCAATTGTACGCAATTACCCAAGACTATAATACAATCTGGTACTATAAACGAGTACTTTTGAATAAGGTTTGAAATTGCGCATCCCATAATCGTAGGCCGCCAACAAAATCATACATATTATACATTGAAGATTGTTAAACCATTCACAATGAACCTATTCGTGCTTTATGCGAAGTCTATTTGGGCTACGTGGTCTGTGTACAAGACTCTTAATGTTACGGATTACAATATTGCTATTATGTAGCAAGTCTTAAAATTTCTATTTACAAGTTGAGAGGTCAGCTTCGTCGCCGGAAACAGTCATCATCGCAGGATCTCTCTGGAAGAATGAAAAATTTCCTTTAGACAAGTTATAAAAGGCAGTGTCAGATGCGCGTGGTGAGGGATTAAAAATCAGAAGTAGAAATGCTTTTAAATAGTTCTTATTTTCAGAACTAAATAAAATAAGTATTTTAAATGGTTGTTATTGTCAGAACTAAAGCCACTGACTCGACTGTAACTATAGTTTTCAAATTGAAATGAATTTTGATATTTCCTCGTTTAGTATCTCATTTATTTGGAATGGTTTATGTTTTATTTTAAATATTGAGTTACGGTTGTATAACATTTACTGTGTAAACATGTTCAATGGTAAATGATATGTAACAAGATAATAATTCTTACTATAATATGTACTTAAATACATTTTATCATTTCCTTTTTATCATTAGTTTTATCATATTTGTAAATTAAGTTTTTGAGAAACAGGCGTAACATTTCTCTTTAATTATTATTTTTATCGTCATAAATGTAATTTAGAATGAATTTTACGTCTCATTAAATTATCTGAAGACATAAATAAAGCTAATGGCTTAGATTCAAGGTTTTCGATATTGTAAATTTAATCGCATGTCAATACTGAAGGCAATTAAACAAGAGAAGTCATTAAAATAACAAACTAAAGAGCAGATAAGTAATTCGAAGTCAAATTGATGGCTTGCGATAAAGCAAAAGTAAAATTAATCTTTATTGATGAACTTTAAAGTGCTTTTTCGTGTTGTTGGAAGGTAAGATTTAAGAGTGAGCTAGTGAACGTAGATAAGTATTTGTTAAGGAAGAAGTCTTTCATTATGATAGGGGAAAGGCGATTATGTTCGCTTCGCGACTACTATCTACGATAGAGCCAAGGGGTTTCCGTGGACATGATCCAAGCACATTTTATGTCACGGTGATTACAAGGGACGCTTTTGTTGCAGTTGATGTGTAGCTCTTAGAAGGCATAGAATATTCTGAATATTCTCAGGTAAATTGTAAATAAGATATTGTTTTAGAAGATTTATCCTACAGCATAAGTGCAATGATCGTTCGATATATACATTCTAAACTTACCTTGAAAAGGGATTTTTATTCTCAATGGCGTAATTATATGGTATTTACCTTAATATATCACGAACAATTATTGTAGAGCACAAGACGACGAGCAGCGTAGATGCTCCGATTGGACCTGTAGACAAAATGATGGAGTGAATAATACAACCGACACCAACACAAATAACAATTTACCAAGTATTTGACACAACAGGGGTGCGAAGAAGTGAAACCTGTTGGTAACAAAAGATTTAAAACATACAACAATTTTTGGCAATTAAAGATGGCCGTGGAGATTATGATGCTTCAGAATAGTAGTGATTTTTGGAAATTTTTATTGTTCAGTATAATTCTGGACAATAAAAATTTATAATTATTATGATACATGGGAATCATTTATTGTTCTGGAGAACGAAGTTCCAGATAACTGGAGCATAATTAGATCGTGTGATTCAAAGATAAATAATTGTTGCTTAAATTATTATTCGTTCACCGCACGAGGGTCATATTATAACGAGGAAGACAGATGCGGTTCCTCCGTGTAATCAACTTTACGTCTCGGTTGAGTTAATACAAGTGGAGGTAGAACAATACCCGTAAGGAAAGTTATATTTATTTTGATAAGACCGCATTTTATAAATACAATGCTGTGCAAAGAAAGGATTAATGTATTTTGGTATTTTTAACAATCTATTTATTAAAATGCACCACAATTTTATCAAGCAGGTTGATTTAAACGTACAACTGAGCATAATACTTTGCAATTCTAAAGCATAAGTTATGTTATATATAGCGATATATCGATTATTAGAAAACTATAGAACTAAGCGTTTTTAGTAACCATCATTTTGCTGTCCAGGAACTCAGATTTTATGAACGATCTAATATTATGAAAAACTGTGAGAGAAATCCTTAAAAATTGGTCCACTTGACTGCAATGTTACTTTGTAAATATCACACCTATCCTCTACGATTGTACGGTACGTGAATGATTGGTGTCTTATCTAGGCATATTAATATTCTTCAAATTTACTTGTATGCAAATTCAAATATTTACCAACCCTTTCAATATTTTAACGAGTCTAGGAGAAGCCCATCATCATCATTCTCACGATCCCTTTATCTTCTGTTTTTTTTTTGTTATTAAGGCCACGATTAACATACTTTTCACACCTTGGACACCTTTATGAAAAATTCCCACGTGTAACATTCCTCCAGTTTTTTTAAACACCGTTATAGCAAGTGATATTAAATCTAAAAACGCATAATTTCGTACGCACATTTCGGTGTAATTAAGGTCGATTTTCCTACTATTTTATGGACTTACTTCGAATAAATACAAATGCATATGAAGATAACAATTACAATTGAAAAGAGCGTAAAGAAAAATAAACTACTTATGTTACATATTATCTCCATTTGGCATTCTGTAAAGTTTCGAACAGAGAAAGCTGGGTATAAGAAAGTATCGGTCTGATGTGGCGTGTTACTCAGTGAACGCTACAGACGAGCGGTTAAAACAAGTTAAGAGACATTTTGTCTCTTATTTTTAAAAAGTATTTTTTTAAATTTTTCAACCAAGATCACAATTTTGAACAATACCACTAAAATAAAAAATTTAAAAACGTAAAGAATACATTTTTCGACCACGTTCTGAGATACAGGGTGTCATAAGAGGCGACTAAGCTCGGAGCCGGCAGATTGCGGTTTGGCGCGTTCTGCTAACAGCTAAACATCCTAGTCACCTATGGACAGCAGCGTAGGCGATGCGAGAAGTTGTGGTCCGCGACCCCCATCCGCATGCCCAGCGTGGGTATTATGGACAGTCAGTTGAGGCCTATGTCCAGCAGTGGACTGCAACATGCTGATGATGATGATGAAAGAATTAAAAAATAAGTCAACGAAAACAAAAACGTAAAATGTGTGACCCATTGAACAGGCGGCCTTAATCTGTCACAATGCATACCCGGGCCAATCTCAAGTGCACGAGATATTGCGAGAGTGTACCGCACCAGCCACTCGTGTGAGCCAATAAAATAAATATATTCCATATAAATATTCAGCAATATACTTTCAATAAGGTCGACATAAGATTATTGTATTAATACCAAACTCGTACATATCCACCAGATGGCGGACGATCCTTATTTAATAAACCTGACCCAATGAACAATAGATTCACGGGTAACATGAAGGATATTGCTTGAGGCTTCGTTTTATGAAAGCGGACTTCGTCACCAAATCCGTATGGATTGAAGATACATATAAGGATTGTATAACGTTATTTATTTACGTTAATATCGGGAATGTCACGTATTTATATACGTGCCCGGAAAGAAGTATATAACAAGATACATGCGGGGCAGTGACACAAAATATCATAAAAAAAATTATCAAATTTATCATTTGAACACAGATATTTTATTGAAAACTTGTACTTTTTATACTTACGTATTTTACCCTTTATCAAGTTTTCATATTGACTTATTAAGCACCCTGTTTTAACATTGGCTTATTCATTGTTAATATATTTCGACTCCATGAAAACATGTTTAAATCGAATAATAATTGTATTATCCTTTTTAATACTGTATTATCCTTTGTAATACTGTACCAGTTCTTACAACAAATACAAATACTATTTTGTTATTGGCATACGATTGACTAATATCTGTTTCTGAGATGAACAAACTATCTGAAATACCCAAGTCAGGCTATTACTAAATATTATTAATTACGTACATTTCTGTGATATTGGAAATGAGTAATAAAGGAGTCGTTTATTTGACGGCTAACCGGTAGCGGAGAAATTTAATACATGAACGCTTATGTGGTCAAGATGGCGAGAGATGAATCTTCTGGAGCGAATAATTGCAGAAGAATGTACATAGAATCTACCTAACCATACTATTTTATTTTTTATACCATTTCACCACCAACCATTTCATCGTTGTCGTTGTCGTTATCGTATCGTCATGGGTCGTTCTTCAGAATTAGAACAGTTAAAGTCATAATTTGCCAAATTCTGGTTGGCAGACTTCAAAGGCCTCTTAGGCCTTAGGCCTTATTAGGTCTTATTGGGCCTTAGGCCATTATAGTGAACTTTAATTTGGCCAGATTTAATTACAGAACATGTAATATTAATTTCAAAACGCACACTTCTTGTATAGAGGTGCGCGGCAGAATTTGAATCCAGGAACTCTGGAGTGGGATCCTGGATACTAATCAGGCTATCATTGTTTACCCTATACCATAGTATATAATAATTAACAATTCGGGATATTTCAGAAGTGGCGTACAAATTTAATGCTAGTAAGTAGTTTAATAAGAACGCTCCCGGTACGTAAGTATCGGTGACGGGAATTGTTCTTAGAAAGACTGCATATCTCCTTGTTCTCATGAATATGTAATAATCATAAGTCGTCATAATTGTAACTCACACTAACACATATAGAAAATCGGACGATACCAGAACAAATCCGCCGCAAGTTATTAAAATGTATCATTTACAGTATTTCTCTTGTAATAAAAACATTATATAAATATCGTGTAACACGAAACTAACAGATAGAGATGCGCAAAACGACCTATCTAGAACCGCTCTTGATATTTCATGTTCGGTGTGTTTGACATGAAAATAACTTTCTGCGGGATCCCTCAACAAATACTGAATGTTGTTTTATGATAAAAGCAAATATAAGAAAGGAATACGCAATAAATACTGTTTTATCTCTATCTTATCCGCTAAACAAGCAGGCGGTGTAACGACAGCGGCGGTCGCGCGATGCTTACACCGCGGGACAGGTTTAAGTATACTCCCGTGGCAAATCTTCTCATGTAATTTATACGGTATTATTATTTTATAGAGTAAATAATCTGCGATAGCATTTAACAGCATTTTATTTGAGTATAAATATTTTCTATGGAACTTGATATATTTAGACGGAAATCGTGTTTTAGATTTCTAATAAGCTAATATAGCTGTCGGTTCTATGTACTACAAATAATACAAAGTAAATTAGCATTATGTATGTTAATATTTTTATTATTGACACTTAACAAGTACTTTTGTGTTTACTTGAAGATGAAATAAAAGTATTCTCAGTAAACTCTTAGGCAACTGTCTCAGTTTTATAAATAGAAGAAAATAAAAGATAATATGTATCAGGCGGTCCGTGAGACTGTTTGAAAGTTTTTAGCCAATCCAATGCAGAATTCACCGATTAGAAGTTCTTATTTACTTTGTGGGCAATAAATTCTTCGATAAAATTTTATAGCTCAAATTGATGTTGCGATTGTTATCATTAAGTTCTAAGCGAATACTATATTAGGTAGTGGCATTTAAATGCATATTCCTATTTTCTGAGTTCTTACTTATTTTATTAGTATTATTTAAGGTAGCATACATACATGTAGTGGAAAGAACTAGGAATAACAAAGTTTCACTATAGTGTTATTTGAATGCTGTATCGTTTCTTATAATAATATGAATACTGAAACGGAATTGTATCGCGTAGAAAATAATGTACGTTGATAAATTTCAGTTTACTACTACATTTAAACGGTTCCCGATAAAATGACAAACGCCATTATATTGAGGTTAATAAGTGTTTAATTTGACCGATTGCTCACTCTTCATGATAATACGCTGATTGTACATAGCTAGAGTCTGTTTAATGCCTGGACTATGTTTTCCAGTAATCGAAGAATTTCAAGAAAATTGAGGTGAATAGATATGTAAGTATTTCGATTTTGCCTTTTTTACATTTAAAAATTGACCTGTATTTGGGTATACTTTAATTTTTATGTTTACTACTTCATTGGTCGTGAAACTGCCTCATTGGTCGTCGTATTTGTAAGCGCCATTGCCGATCAGGAAGTCCTGGATCCAAATCCCGGGTCAGGCACTACTGGATTTATCTAATGTAGATTTTCTAGTTGTGGCTCGGAGTCTCTAAATGTGCCCGGTGTATGGCAATAGTGACACCATCTATCCTATAGTGTGACGTAAAAGTAATTGTTGAAACGTGGGAGTGTTCTACATACCTCTGTCTACCTCTTCGGGGATGGCAGGCGTGATGTTATGATTATCTTAACATCAGTTATAAAAAATGTCATTAATAGCCCATTTACAGTATATTTTGATAATTGATATTATACCTTATTTCGGCCTTAACAACAGAGCGGATTAGGTACTATTTGTGAGTGAGATGTACGATTACGTAGACGAGCGTTCGTAAGAACTGAAACGCAGGACCAGGCAACATACAATAGATGAACAGGCATTGTAGGTTGTTCCTACATCTGTTAGAGTCCTCAAGCACACTCTTCCATGGATTTAAATGTTGACAGATGGAGATATATATTAGAAGCGACTTTATCATCATAATCAGTATATTGCATTTCACTTCTGAACATACGAGTAGCTCTTCCCTGCGGGATTGTGCCCATAATCCCCGTGCTGGGCATGCGAGTTGCGGATCGCAGAGTACAACTTTTCACATCGTCTACGCTGCGGACAGCTATGTGTAGGCAGACTGCGCCAGACTGCGATCTCTTAGCGCTGGTTGTAGTCGCCTCTTATGATACCCTGTATCCCGGCACGAGGTCGGGGAATGTATTGTTAC
>DWDV01002816.1:0-11177 GCA_018245615.1 Mimoniades ocyalus | reverse complement strand
GTGTATGGAATTACAACGACGCGCTAACCACATGCACTATGAGGAGTGGATTTCGGACGGGCGCTGGATTAGAGTGCTATCAGACGTTCCCTGCACTAATCTGCACAGGGCGTTACTAAGGACCTCATATTACCGACTCAACGAGTAAATTTGGTTGCGTGAAAAGAAAGCATTTAAAGCTATTGAAACACAGTTTAGGGGAAAAGTGTTTTAATCGCTGTTTTAATTATGGCACTAGAAATAACTTCGTAGATTTCAGGGTATATATTTCGATATAAACTTTTTAAGTTCTGCTTCAAAAGAAAAGTACTTAATAGACCAATGTATCGAAATAAAAAAAACAACCATGTCTGTAATCGTCAACAGATAGAAATGGGATCTGAACAAATGAATTCATGTATGAAGAGAAAACACTTCAGTTCCTTTAAAAGAGTTACGTGAAGTAAGTTTTGTAGCTTTTCGCGCTCCGAGCACGGTTTTATAGCTTTTTGAGGTGTCCCAGTCGGTCTTAGCGGGAGTTGAGTAATACATTTCTCCTGTCTGGTTACTATGTACATCATTATGCTTTTGAAAATGCATACGTACTGTGCACTGAAAGTTAATTACATAGACAAGGTAAGCCAGAAAATCTTTGTCTCAACAAAAAATATTCATAACTGTTTTAATAATTTGATTGGTGTGTGTATAGAAGAATAGGAAACCACAGAAACTTCATTTGAAAGCATTATAAAATTCCACTAACATTTCTGAATTTACATGAAGTATTTCATTTAATAAAATGAGGAAGATTTCCAATCCCTAAAATCTCCCTAAAATCGTACACCAAATAATCTGTACATCGGATATGAATCCATCAGATCCAATGAAACGAGACGTAGAGGGAACCAAGATGATAATAAAGATGTTGTTATACAAAGTGAGGGGTCATTATAATATCACCCCTCGGTCCGTTCCCACTCGATATCGGAGTCATATCGAATTGATGTTCTGCCTACGAATGCGTATCGGGGTCGATTTTATGGATTCCTTTTTAAATATTTTCAAGATAAGGGTGATTCGGGTAATTCTACATCGAAACCAGAAAGTCAAACACTTATAAGGGGATCGGAAAAAGAGTATATATATGTATGTATGTACTTATAATCGGTTAAACGGTATGTAGGCTGTAAAAGACTGTTTATGCGTTCGAAACAATTTAAAAAATGTAACGAGCCTTGGATTATTTCTAAATCGCTTCAGTACACAAAATTTGGGGAGGACCGGTGGGTCGCGTTGTATTATATGCATACAAAATCGTACCCGATTGTAAGCAGACAGATTTATGAGGGCTTTTCAAGTTTATGTTAATTTGAATAAAGTAGCAAAGCAGCTTCAAAACACAGTCATAGAGAGCTAAATAAAGCTGTACTTGACTTAATTTTACAAAAATAAATTTATTGCAAAGTTATTTTATTACGTTATCTCTAAAAGTGTATGTTATACGCAAATAACGATAAATTATAGTGAGTATACAATGAAAGAATTGGAACTCAAAATGAAGCACTAAATTACAAGGGGTCTGAAACAGACGCACACGATGACGCCGCCGCGTGTCGACAGACTGCCATGTGTAGAACTGCAGAGCGAAAGATGAAATATTTTTCATGGCGGAGAGTGTTATTTCATATTCTATGTACACTTTGTATACAGTAAATCTGAAGAACTAACAGGTTATTAATAACGTACGTTAATGGTACATATGTTCTTCCATATCCTCCTGCATTCTTCTAGAAAAACTAAACATTTATATCTGTTAAACAAATGAAGAAAATGGTACTCATATGTATATTTTATCGTGTTTAAATAAAATTGGGAATTAAAATGAACCAGTAAAATAGATGGGGCTGCAGCAGACGGGCTTGATGACGCCGATGAGAAGCCGCACGATATGTGGAAACGCATGAAAAGTAGCAAACTACGGCCGCTGTGCTATTGTTTCCCAACTGTTTTATGTTTATGATGCTCAATGGAAAATATAATATTTGTTGATGAAGGTTCCTTTGTTTCAACGCAGATTGTTCTGCCTTATTGTGGAACCCTAGGAACTCTGAAAGGTTTATCTGTAACATTATGTAATAGTGATGTGAAATGATGAATCTCTGCTCCCCCCTATGTCCCAAGAAAGTTCATATAATGTTAAGCTAATATTCGTCATGAATCATGATATGTATACTAAGATACATAGTTTCATTTATTAAACAACAAATTAATTAAATTGGATAGAGACTATTCCTTTCTTATAAGTGAATAGCTACAAAAGTTTCAATGTATTTCGGTAAAGAAATTTTCTAACTGTCGTCGCAAACTTCCTCCAAAGCAGATGGGTCGTAATTCGACTTAATAATGCTTTAACATTAATCATTAGTGCCACGATAAAGTTATATCACGGTAAACGAGAAGCTCAGAGAAATTACTTAGTTCATTTCGTGTTTAATCATCTCCTCTTCCTTATAATGTTTTTGTAAAATATCCATATGTAGGACATAATAAAAGTATTATATTTCTTGTAAAACGTCTACTGTAGCCAATAATCACAGTGTCTCGTCGTTTAAGCGAAACTTCTGCACTCGAAAAAACAAACCATTGCACTACGGCCAAATTGCTGGGAGTAAGGGGACATTGTGAATCATGCCATAAATTAGCAGCATCCAAAACTTGGCATACCCGATGCCACTGTACGATAAAAAGTTATGTTTTCGCAACTTCAAACACGACAAAGGAATTTAGACTATGCTCAAGATGGTTTAAGAACTAGATTAGTTTGCTTCTTAATTATCTCTGAAGGATATGTTACCATTGTATGTCACTGGTAACTATTTTCCATGGGCAGAGTATAAGAAAATGTAGAAATGGATTTCAGTGTGATATTTGAAATAATTTTGATCCTACACCAATGAACACTTTTGTTGTGTTATTCAATTTAATTAATTACAGATATTATAAAGGCGAGATTAACTCCGTTCGCATGTGTTATGTTGTCACGATTTAACCAACTGAAATATATATTATAGTTTTAAACACAATGAAAGTTGTCAGGGTGCGATTGGGGGATAGTAGTACATGAAATGATGAAGAAATCTATTTAAGCATTTATTTAAGAACTATTAAATTAAAAAATTCCGCTAAAAAACTAACCAAATTATTTATTTAGATACGCCCTGGGAAACAGAAGAGGAGAAACTTTAATGAAGTAAGAAATATATTGCTGGCGTTAAATATCACTACATTAAAATCGAAACACCAGGATAGTACAGATTGATAGTCACTAATATCTCACATAGAAATGAAATGACATAAAGAAATGAAATGACAGCATAGTATATGAATGATTAATATAATTGTCTTATTGTTTATGAGGAAACTGAAACATTATTACGGCCTACGTGCGTGATACTCATAATGCAAATGAATCAATAAAGGAAAAAGAAATACTTTCGTATTACACCACGCATTTTATTCTTCGACGAAGTTTTAAAATGTAAAAACTACTCAGGTTATTGTGTCCAGCGGTTGACAAGACAGGTGGAAAAATGAGAAATATCTGAGGTACTTTAGGTTGTGCAATTCCATATATAGCATTAAGTGGTAAGTTTTTAATGGGAAACATTTATATAAGAGTAATAAAAAAAAGAATGTTATCTATCTATCCACTATCCAGCCACGAGGGCAAACTTGACCTATAGTACCACCGACAAACTAACGGAAGTGCTTGCTCTATACAAACACTTGACTTGGACTGGGGAGCGAACCCTATTTTGCAATTGACATTACTGTTGGCATCGACACAATGTGATGTAATTTTCTCAACACTGAATTATTCAGGCACTTCAGTTTGTAATGTTCCCGCGGGGAATTATTTCGACATTTGAGATTTTCCAAACAAAATTATTATGAAGTAAATTTTAAACAGTAATTCCTTTTTTTATATACCGACCGCTAGAGTCATATTGTATTTCGCATATGTAGTCCTAGGATTCTGTCTGAATGTCGAATAGATGTCTAAACAAAGCCTGAAACAGGGCAAAATCGATATGGTACCGTCGCAAGCGGACGCGCGCCGCTGCTTCTTTATATTCTCTACCAAATCCAGCCCCGCACGTGACTCAACTTGTTGCCACACTCTGGAAAGAGACAAGGATATATAAAATAATATCCAGACACATTTAAAGGTGCCGCGAACATAACTAAACATTCGTGACCCTTTTCTTTTTTGTATAATTTGTATTACGAGTGTCCTTTATTATCTATATTATCTGATGCTTCAAAATTAAAACTACGCGAGCATATGATATCAATTACATATTTCATTAACATACTATGTATTACATATTTTTTGTGTTAAACAAAATGCTATTCCGCTCATAAGTTTGATATTGTCGTTTCATTAAAGTGTACAAAGCGTTTAAGGAGGAATTATTAATCTCGGTGCACCACGCTAGGCGCCAGCCTCGCCTCCAAATTAATCCTATAATTTTATAAACATATTTTAAGTATAATGCAATGCTCACCTTCTGTTGTTTATAAATAAATTAATTTTTGTACAAAACACGTTGGTTGATTGACGAATTTCTCTGGGATCCTTTAGTTATCTTGTTGTACTCGTATTTATTATATTCGTTAGAAGAGGGTTACTTGACAAACTCTGAAGTTAAGTAATTTATCACTGTGGACATGATCTATGGAGTTCGGACTTCCGGCGGTAGTGTATCGCAATTCATGTCACTTTGTATTCTTAATCATTTGTATTTCTTTAATTTAAACCGTATTCTTTATGCTAAGTAATGCGATAATATTTTGCACCTTTAGTATTACATGCGTCACCTTTTTATTAATGTTTTTATTTTGATTGACATAATTACAGAGTGATTTAATGATGATTAAATAAATTACGAACGCGATGATTCGGTATATAATGAATGTTTTAGTAAGGAAACTTAGATTAGTAGTAAATATCGCTACGTACTTGGACACTGTGTAACCGTCCGCCTGCCGAATGCTTTAGACGGTATTTCCACATGGGCTATGAAAGCGTTTGCATCGGCTGAATAAGGCTTACTCCAGGAATTCCCAGTTATTACCGCAGGGGGACGCGGTCTCGAGGTTGTTGCCCGGAATCGATCCGCCGCATCACGGCGGCCGGTGTTACCGGTGCACGAGGTTACGACACTATCGTTGCTGCAGTCTGAAGTATGACGTCTCCGTAGCTGTAGCTGATTGTCATCAAAAGTTTAGACATCCAGTGCTCATCTGTACATTTTGACGCAGTACCGTTGAGTGTTGACTGGTATTTACTTTCTGTATTTTCGTGAGTATTAATCTTAATATATTCTTCATATTTTAGAAGAGTTATCGAATCCTCTAATAGCAGGATTTGAGGACCCGAAATCAATCGGAAGCAATTTGAGTGGCGAAACAAATTCAGCGTGGCGTTGCCGGCTGTTAATTGGCTGCGGGTGGCGGCGCCGAGACGGCGGCGGTACCGCCGCATGGCGCCCCCACTTGGTTCCCGTTCTACGCGTCCACCCGTTCTCCCCCCGACAGCTCGGCGTTTTTATGAGCGAGAAACCCACCGAGACCCGCACGAGTCTGGGAGGTTCTTAAATTAGTTTGCCTTCCCCGACCCTAGACCCCCATTAGTTGCTAGGTGCTAAAATGTACACCTATATTATTTGCAGATACTTGTTTTTTTATTTTTGTCAATTTTGAAACGTTTTTTAATTAAGTTATAAAAAAAATCAATTTGTAACTAACTCTTAAGATTTGTATTTAAATTACATTTATATTTATACGTTTTGTTAAAATAAGGTTTTCACAAAAATAAGCTATCATTCTGTGTTCGTGACGGGAAACAGACCTCGCGGGTGACATTATTTTTCCATTTGGTAGGCTTATTTTCTTGTGCGGGCTATCAAGTTAGGGACGGTAGCGCGCAAGGGGTGGTCATGTGGGGTTGGTCCGCAGGGCGGGGATGACGGGGTGCGGGGTGCGACTATCGACCGACTGCCCTCCCCCCGGCGTGGTTCAGTTTCCGGGCGAGAGTCGCGCAGTACGCCCGCGCCGTGACGCGGTTCCGTCACACGTTAGATAGTCAATTCGAAACCTTCACCATGCTGATAGGACTTGTCCGGGACTCGGTGATGCAGTGCTTCTGCCACTCATGCCGTGCACCCGTTTTGCCTGCAGGTTGGAAGAACTACACCACTGAAAATTCTGTCGCATTCTTATGAATTCACCAGTTTCGCCGAAACGCTTGTCTGCAAGAAAATCGCTCAATGACTTGGTTCCGAGTATTTTTGTAACTAAGATTTTGTTTCAGAAATTTCGTCATTGTGAAGAATTTTGCATGTTAGCAGGTAATCCCTAAGGTAACAAAAGGGGAGTCGAAATTGGAAAAACGTAACATTTACAGTGATAATGACATGTCTGAGCTTTTTATGATACAATCCATGTCAATGCGAAAAGCAGCTTAACTCGACATCGTCGCGTCTAGGCGTAGCCGACCGGCGCTGCGTGGAAAACAGGCTTTTACATCAGGATTATGTTGTAATCGTTTAATTTTCCAAGTTTTTGTAAAAGTTGGATAACAATTTAAGGAATTATACTATGTGTTCATTGTATTAGGGTTGACAGTTTTTGTGCATTCGATCTTTAAACTTCTTCCAAAAGTATAACCAGGGCTAATTAAAGTGTGATATTTGAGTACTTCCTAGATTTTTACGTGTATATTTAAAGTTACTAATTTTGCTTAATTCACCATGGGTTCGTTCAGTTTCATCAGTTACTTAAGAATCTTCTTATACAGATTTAAATCTTTAAATTCTAAGACGCTGCTGTGATACCTTCCTTTCAGTAAAATATACTTGTGCATTCTGTATGCTATTTCCAGGGTCGACTTTGGTGCAGACGTTCAAATATCTATAGACGGTTTTAGTAATTCGAGCCGGAACGGTTGTGTATCCATTTCGCTCGACTTATTGATTAAACATTACTGCATAATGTCAACCATTTTGTGTTTACGCTGAAACCACATGTTCCACCATTTTGCGCAGTTAGCTAGCTATGTTCTTTGGGTGTCCTAAGTGACAGTATTTTAAGCTTTTCAACATGTACATATTCATAGGTGGAATTTTTTCACTATGATGGTTTTGTTTTAGTTAGAATCCTTTTTTTTTTCAATTCTTCCGCTATTCTAGTCTTCTTTGACGACTTTCAAACTTTATGTGACTGCAATAGCATTATTTTCCCCTTTACTTGGTGATTTGATGTAAACGGTTTTGTCGTCACGTATTATCAGGCGTATTAATTCTACGCACGCAAACGTCACATAATAATCACGGTTTATGATCTCCACCAGTATTTTACAATAATCAGGGTCTCGTAATTCTTTCTATTCATGTTATGCTAATTGAGTATGTGTGTACCTTCAATCTACAAATGATAATTTGACTTGAGGTCTATTTGCATTAGGTCGCCGTATTTCTGTTTAAACAGTTAATATCCCACTGTAAAGAGATGTCGGGGGTTTGTGATGACATAATTGGCGAGGGTGCGGGTATAACAATGAATTTAATTGGCTCAACAAGTTTAGCACCCCTTCCGATCTCACCGGTTGTGGCACGAATTCTCGTTTCATTATTGCCATCAACGTCTTTCATGCGACATGATTTGTTTATTGCGTTGACAACGTACGTATGTCCCATCTTGTTTTAGTGTTACCCTTAATGTGATTAAAACGATAAGAACTTTTCACGTTCTCGGGTTCTCCTTCGTTATTATATTGTTCATTCAGTTTTATTTTCGCATAAGTTCGTTAGTTTAGTTAGTGTTTTGTATAGTTTCACATGGGTTAAAATCTACTAATCGCTAGTCGAATCAATTTAGGAACGGAGCGTCTGAACGATGTCACAGTGATGCATTGCGGGTCCGCACTTCGCGTGCCTCACGAACCTCCACGATATACTTACGAGCTCTTTAAGGCTGATACTAGAATATCTACTGTCAGCTTAAATATACTCGTGAGTGTTCTATGCAAACTTACACGAAAATTTATATCAGTCAAATAGACGACGAAACCTTCAAATTTAAAATGTTCTCAATTTATTTCTTGTGTTTTTTTCAGTAAGCATACATATATTGTACTTCAAGACATACGATTTATAAAATTAAACTGAATTGTATTCCTTGTACCTAAAGTCACTGTGATTAAAAATCGTTAATTTTTTTATTTCATTCATAAGGGTAGTTGAACGATGATTTTTTCATGTGGTATTCGCGTACCCTTGTTCAGTTTTAACGTACATTTTTCAAAACATTTACAGTCCTATGGTATTCCCGAAGGTTGTAAATTTGCTTACCGCTCTCCCCTCGTGAGTTTTAAAGTCTGGTTTAAATATATTATCAGTTTTCATGTCGTGTCGTGTGGCGCCGGAGGGGCTGACGGTCGCCCTTTCAGTTGTAACTACTGCATTAAACATTTACATTCGTTATGGATATTTTTTTTATTCTTTAACATCGTTTCACAACGCTTTGTTTATATTAATGTTCAATTCATTCGGGGTTAGTTGATTCATCGTTTAATATTTCAACCAACTTTTCAATCGAACCACAATGAGGTCCCGGCACGATCGTTTATTATTCTCGTCTGCCATCACGTCTTTGTTTTGATGTTAATTCCAAGCATTAAAACTTTTCTCATTTGCCCTGAGATTTTCAATAATTCTCTTTTTGTTCAATCCAAATCATACAAAACCCTATATAGACCTACATAAAATCTGTATCGGTTATTGAATGTAAATGATATTTACCAATTATATTATTATATATGAAGTTCACATAGTAATTAGAGCAACACGAAGCCACGAAGAAGGTTTGTTGAAGGGACCACGAAGCCAAGTGCAGCGTAAATAATATGCGGTTAGCGGATTTAATAGAGTTGACATAACAACTATGTAAACTAGCATTAACGGGTCCTTGGAATAAGCCGCAGTGTTTTAGTATTAGGCCGCATTAGTGTGGACTGACGCTTTCGTGTCAGTGACGTAACTTAGTTCTTACTGCATACATTTACATGTTCGTATATTTGAAGCGGTTACTCTTTGGTTAATGGTTTTCATTAACCAAAGAGTAACCGCTATGAATATTGGTGTATAATGGAGTAAAAATAACTAGGGCACGTTTGATATAATAGTTTACAATGGAAGAAATTGGACAGTAGATCAATTCTTCTTTAAAATTGTAGCTACGTTATTAACTGCATCTATTTATAACGCTTAGGTACAATATTTTCAAGTTTTTCAAGTTAGTTTGATAACTACTTACCGTAAATTTTTAATCAGTGCTGTGGATAAATTAGGGCATTTAATATTTAGCCGGACCTTTATAAAGCAAATTAATCGCTAAAACTTAAAAATATTATGAACATACGTCTTACCACGGTGTGGACCTGCAACAAATTATGAACTTGTCAAATTTGATCGTATTCGCCCTCCCATTGTCAGTTTCCAGGTGGTCTGCCGTGTCAACCGAGACTTAGTGTCGCCCGAGGGATTATTCGTGTTCGCGGGGAAATTTCCCTCTTCGTCTATTCCCCTCACGTACAGACCTCTCATCTCGGGCTGTCGTGCCGTCGCCTTATTGCCTCACAACTGTTACCCCGCACGTCCTCCTCCCCGATATTTACCTAAGCCGTTCACCAAATGACGATTTATTTACTTTTACCTCGGCCTTAATTCTTTCGTGTTTTAATCAGGTACCGAGTAAAATTTATTGTTTAAAATAATTAACATTTTTGTTTCTTTCAAATATTTAACGACAATGTGATGTCGTATTATTTAATTCTGAATCGTGTCTATAATGGGTTGGCTAGTGGATATTTATAATCACTAAAAAAATAAGTCCCTTATAACCTGGATACTTATCTCTGCTACCATCGTTAATGGCCCAATCGTCAAATGTGTGGTAATCGGTGAACATCGAACGTCACGCGATCGATAGCATCAGTCACGCGAGCCTCGATCGCCACTCTTTCATAAACCATGAGTTTGAATGCTCTTTGTACAAACATTAGTTTGACCGAATCGATCTGTGATAGCTTTTCTATTGGCGCCGTCTGTGGGCAAAAGGTAATGTCGGTTGTGAATTGGTTACGTCCGTAATATGTAAGGGAAAGGGATTACATCCCTTACGGGAAATTTCGCAAGGGATGTAAAACTATCGGTAGCCCGGACCTATCGGTTGAATGTGAAATGACGCTTGTCCTGCTATATTCGCGCCGAGAATGTTCTAATTTTTAGGTGCTTACATCGACTACATCCCGTAAATTACCAGAAGCGTACAGCGAGATGTAAATTAAAACAAACGTTGTCTTAGGGCACAAGTTTAATTAAAAGTTAATTAACATTATGTTTCCCTTCGTGTTCAAATTGCGGCGTCTAACAGGCAGTTACGCTTGGAAATTGCGTTCGTATTTCGCGGCTGCGGTTACAATTTATAAACACAGCAAATTGTTGTTGAGATACAAAGGCCCTTTTTACAGTAATAAAGTGCAGTCTCTTGATAATTTAGTCACACCGAGTCATTGAGTTGAATTGAATTATCTCGACAAGTGAGCGGCGGAGTTGGATGGTCTACTCAAATCTTTAACAAAATTTTCCCTCTAGCTCACCGACGCTCGGCGCCCGTCAAGAAACCAGTCGGAAAACCGAGGACTAAGCAGCCTAAAAAAGTCAAATTTATCAGTAAGTGCAAAAGGATACGTCTGCACATTTTAATTTTGATTCTTTTGTTTGTTTTGAACAGCTTAATTTTCAGTACACACTCTTCATATTTCACCTTCACTGTTAAAGTTATATCACAAATTTTGATCGATAATCCAATCCAAACGTCAAGACAATACGAAAGACGACAGTTGCAAATATGTACCTCTTATGTATATTTGAAAATTCATAACGATTGTGGTTGTCGCATCTTGATATAAAAATAAACAGTCTGCGGAACTCATGTACAATCGTGCCGATAGATATGAGACATCTAAGTGCAATACCTGTATGACTCATTCGCCCGAGGGGGTGGCACCCTCCTTGCAATAACTCGACAATAGCACTCCTCTCTTCCGGACGCCGTGAAACTAATGATACGAC
>DWDV01002815.1:0-11177 GCA_018245615.1 Mimoniades ocyalus | reverse complement strand
GTGTGACGTAAACGTAACTGGTGAAACGTGGAAGTGTTCTACATTCCTCTGCCTACCTCTTCGGGGACTACAGGCGTGATGTTGCGTTGTTACATTAACAGCGTATTGCAGTCCTCTGCTGGACAGAGGCCTCCACTGAGGACTTATGCCCGTAATCCCCACGCTGGGCATGCGGGTTGGGGGTCTTCTGCGCATAGCTTCTCGCAGCGCCTCCGCTGCTGCCCATAGGTGGCCAGGGCATGTAGCTGTCTGTACCTAGGCAAACCGCGCCATACCGCGATCTGCCAGCGCCGGGTTTAGTCACCTCTTACGATACCCTCTATCCCGGCACGAGCTCATGGAATGTATTCTTACGCCTCCCCGGCACGGTTTAACTATATACATATAAATATTTTTAACAAACGGACACAGAATGAGTTTTTTTTATGACGCACATACTTATCCTGGATGAGAATTAAACCCAGGACCCGTGCTTACCAGTCGATATACGAACCACTAAACCAATGTAACAGTCGCTTCAACTCAGTCAGCAAGTCAATATAATTCCAATCAATTTATAAAAATATCACAATATTGTAGTTTGATCCTTTTCAGTATACCTAATATACATAAATACTACAGATAATATATATTTAGCTCACAAAGCACATAGCAAGAACCGCAGCTAATAGAATAATGAACGACAATTTATTAACGCAACCTCAGAACTGCTAGCAATCAAAACCTTTGCAAATTGAGAGCTACTTTGATATTTAGTACTATGAATATAAAGAATAAAATTGCGTACCCGTCAAAGATAGTTGATGTTGTGACGTAAAGTCATCTCAGTTTTTATATCAATCGATCACTATTACATCAAGATTGGTTATTTGTACGTGTGAGTAAATGTTTCACATGACAATTCAGTGTATTTCATAATGAACATGGCATTGTATCGTTTTTGTGAATTATATTCAAAATCAGAACCACCTAACATGCTTGTATCTAAAATTTGTGAGCAGTAAAATGAAAAAAAAATAATATATGCGCTTGAAAGAAAATACATTTATTCGAGGACAATATATAGCACACTCACAAAAAACATCAAAAACACTTGACAAATACAACAATAAAACAACAGTAAAAACAATAATACAAACAACATGAACACATCCAATTAAAATTAAATTAATGACAGATATAATAAGAAATTTGTGCTGCCAAGATGTGACCACGACTCTTGTGTGTTCAATCGTGCCTATTGTCGTGAGCAACTCACACATCTGCACTGTGCACAGTACTTAATAATAATAAAAGAAAATAAAAAAGAATTCGCAAGTCTTGCACTTAATTGTACTCATGTTTATTTATTTGTGCCGCTTTGAACAAGACATTTCTTTATTACATATGGTACGGCTTAACTCATGTATGTTTTTGGAATTGCCTAGCTACCTTCGGTCCCATACAAGGTCCCTCTTCATGAGTTCTCGCCGAAGACTGCCGCCGACTCTGTCTCACTCATACTTTGTATTTTAGTTTAAAGCTAGTAATTGTTTGCGCATTCTTGCCTGTTTAAATTGCCAACACAAAATGATTGGTTATTTTTCAAATGTAACGTGATACAGACTAATAAAAATTATTAACTAATTAAACGAATGTAAAGTGTCACATTTAAGAATTCACTATTTATGCCGAGCGGCCACGTTTGTTTTATAAAAAAAATAAGCTACTATGATGCGCATTTTGTCTAATCTGAAGAAAAAACTGCTCTACAGACAAAAAAACAATACTTATATTCCTTACTTTTTTTCTTGTTTACTTTCAATGGATTGACAGTGACATGATGATTCCACATGCCACTAATGTGCGAAACGAAACGTTCTTAGAGGTGGGCTGTCAAAACATTGCATAAATTAAAAAACAACGAGTTAAAAAGATAAAAATCTACATCTCGTTACCGTTACCTATCAGTTTTTGCGATGTGAAATGTTACAGTGGCGTATTGATAGACGGGTGCGGATTATCATTTATTTCATTAGTGGAGTCGAACGCTTTAAGGCCTCGTCAGGCAGAGATTGATGTGATATTCTAGTAGAATGTTGATGGCGTACTCTTGGCGCGGGAATTACTATGAGATTGTTTAGACGACGCCACGTTTTTATCATTCTACATCAATTACGTATGTCCACCGACACTTGATCAGCGTGGCAGAGTAAGACCTGAAACCTTGCCACTGAGTGGAGATCATTGTTCAATAGTGGATTGATAAAGGGATTGATTATTAATTATCAGTACACAAACAGCATGTTGAAACAAGCTCTATGTTTGCGCAGTATCCGAAGAGAACAGTGCCTGGAGGAGGACTTAATATATTAGTAATATAAGTAGGCAAATATATAGGAATGTGAGATACGATAACAAAGATGAAAGTAAAAGCTTGTAGTTACTAAAGTCAAAAGTAATGTATACTCTTAACATTAAGCATATGTACATATGTATGTCCAAGTTGCATAATGTTAACCGCGTGTGTTCATCGCACATTTGATTTCTCCGCACACAAGGAAAACAGTAATGGCTTCCATGTTCACAATCTGTGCAGCGCAAACAGATGTCGGAAGAATCCTTTTTTAAATCGTATAGATTAATATATAGAAGTATCTAGAAAGACATATTTATATTGCGCTTTTAATTTCTTTGTCCTTGTGATAAAACAGGGTTGTCTGGGAGAGAGTGGCATTAGCCATTAAGAACGTTTTTGTAACCCATAGTTTAAGGAGTTATATGTATATCAATAAATAAATAAATTAATTAATTAATTAAACACCCTGTCTATGCTGCGCCCGTAGTACATACCATAGCAATCGTCATATGTAAGTGTATTCATATGTAGCAACAGATTTCATGTGAATGCACTTACGAAGAGCATAGTAGCAGTCATTCTCATTTTATATCTTCAATTAGTTAATCTGTCGGAAGTTTTTAAGTAAAATCTATTCTGATAAACGAATCGGACGTCGCCTTAACTTAATCAATTTATACTAGAGCAGAAAGTTAAATCAGAGTAACAGAGAGATGCAGGAGACTGTCTCGAAGTATAATTAATATATAATGGGTGAAAATCTGTGGCTTAAAATGCTTTCACAGCAATGTTGACTAAATATGATTTGTTCTATTTGCAAAACAAACGTATTCTGCTGCGTAACTGCGCCTATAGCGATATTTATAGGCAGCAGTTCTTCTGCGCAGTAGCTTGCGTAGACAATTATAATTGCGAGTAAACTTTGCTATAAGAGATTTTAGCTTCGGTTAAAGCTAACATTAGCTTGGTTATCATCACCGACAATCCTTATATAGTTCCTGTCACAAAGATGAGGGATTGAGGCCGTAGTCTGGCAGCTGCAAACTTGCAAAATTTACGTCTTTGAAAACGTTATGGACGATTCCGAAGTATGTCAGTATTCTCACGATATTCTCCTTCGATGTTACAGCAAGTGAAGATTTGAAGGCTACCGGCACGGTGTGGAAGGCAGAATTCTAAGCGTCCATTCAATGCGTCCATTTAAGTCACTCGGAGCCGAGCCTGATTTATTATAATGTGCTTGTATACAGGTACCTATACAAATTAACATCACGTCTGTAACTTCCAAGGAGGTAAGCAGACGAGTGCAGTACAGTCCCACGTCTCACCAGTTACTTTTACGTCCTGTCGTGGAATAAGTGGTGAGACTATTGCCATGCACCGGGCACATACTCTGAGTCACTATTAAAAATTGTAACTAGAAAATCTGCATTACACTCTGAGTTTGAAAAATCCAATAGTACCCGCCCCGATTACGAACCCGGGACCTCCTCAGCTGCAGTCGCGCTTGAATATTTGAATGTATACAAAATAACAATCAATCCCAGTATACAATATGATATTAACATCGTTGCAAATGCTGGTAAATGAAACGAATTTATAATTTCTGAGTAGGTACGGAACGGCCGAAGAATGTACCGGATTATCTGATCGGCAAATGTCAGTCCCAGCTGTCACTTTCACTGCGAGCGTATTTGCACTCTCTTGCATGTATCGTGTACAACACAACATGTACACGGTTTAAAACATGCAATTATGAACCTTACACGCACACAATAACACATTTAATCGCGTACATAGTTACAGGTGATAGAGCAATTAATAATTCTCCAAGCACACGCCCTATAGATTAAATTTCGCATTCACATAACAAAACTATCATAGATCAATATGTGCGTTTATTTTATCTCCATCGTATCGTCTGTTAGACATCGCTTGCGCCGGTGAAAGTGAAAAAGATTATTTCTCCGTGAACAAAACTCAACGTTCATTCACTTTGAAAGTTTATAAGCCATTAAACTAGTAACACATATCCCCTAACCCACTGTTGTAACATTGTGCTGTTTGATTGTATGAACTTGTCGTTTGTAGTCAGCCCACTCGCTCCGTATGTTCCTTCCGGTCACGCTACGCATTTTTATGGTGACTCAATGTAAATATTTGTTCTTCTCCGAGTAGGAAATGCTCTTTTAAATTGAGAAACGTGAGAGAATGTCTTTCGGACTTACACATTATTATGTTCGGACACGTTCTTACTTGATTCTCGCTTTGGTAAGTGGTAAAGATTGTCCGTAAATAAAAAACTTGGTGGATGTAAGAAAAACACATTTAATATAAAGTACTCGGGACTGCAGTTATAAATTACTTGAGATCTTATCTGTGTTTTAAGTGAGTATATATAAATTATTTTAAATATTGTTTATCAGATACCATATCAGATATAAGAATTTCATTGTTTCATCGAGAATTGTGTGGAAAATGCTATATTCAGATATAAATAAATATTAATAGGTATTTTGAAGATTTTATGTATCTTTCCGAAATGGTTATACATTTATAAATTGATATTTAAAGTAGGCAGAAGCTGGATGCGGCAAGCAATGGACAGGATGTAATGTCGCTCTTTAGAAAAAGCCTAATACTAAAATAAAGGTTGGTGATGATGATAAATGTGGTGATGGTAGCGGACTTAATCAAATTATTACGCTCCCAGAAGAACACAAATTTTGTACCAAAACGAATTTTATTACATGGACTAACAGCACATGTTAATTGTATTATTCATAATATATTCAAAAGTGTAACCATGTGAGCTACTCGTTATAATAAATAAATAAGCATGTGTCCATACTATGAATACTCGTTTATACTAAAAGTAGTCGAATTCATTCGTTTAACCATCAACGCGGAAACATTGTTATCGTCGAGAAATCTTGAAGTCCACCGCATTCCACGTCCAACCGAACGTTAGAACGCAGATACAATCTGATTGTTTTGTTTGTAAACAGTTACGTAGGATTTATTTGCGACTGGATTCCATTACCACACAATGCTCAGCGTTCGTTGATTCTTATTCCAGATACAGATCAGAAGCGCTTTACGTTCGACACTAAAGCTTGAATGACAAATCTGTGCGCGTAACAATGGCACTGTAATATTATTATGTCATCAAGACGGGTCCTTTACCGAGCAGGTAGGGAGTATTAATTGCCAAATATCATTAATATTGCATCCCAGACGTGCTTCGTTTACATTCTATACACGCACACAGATTTTGGAGAATACTGACTTCCCCAGTATCTGCCCTATTTGGTCAAGTCTTGGTCTCGCGAAGCCCAGAATACATCAATATTTGCACTATCTTATCAATTATTTGATAGTTGGGACATATGGGAAATCTGGCGATCTAATAATGACAAAACGGATGTATGTATAATGCTGTTGGAAATGTATTAAAACTGCCTTACATAAAGCATCTTACACGCCTACCAGTTACTGTTACGCACAAAGTCAAGTACTAACTTATCGTCTCCCATCGTATTTCTTACACGCGCCTGCGTTTTATATAATGAAATGTAAAAATAATAATAAAAGTAAAAATGCATAATGTCGTTTATTAGTCGTATCTACGAGTATTCCGAAGCTTCCTATCGTAATATATCAGATGTTGGGTGAATATAATGAACGCGAAAGTTGGAGTTATATTAATAACAATGCAGTTATAATTTATTAGGTCAATAAACTTATAACTTACAGAAATAATCGTTAAATTAAAACACTCGTAAATAATATATTCAAACATGGTATTATTACGTAATACTCAATTCGAAAAAATGTGACAGAAAACATAAAAGTAGACCAATGTGTTAATATGTATTGCAAAATACGAGTATATTAAAATCGGTGTTATTATGCAACTTTGCTTTAAGCTTTGTTTTGTTTTGTTTATTTAACTCTCTCTTACGGCATTTTAGTAAAGTTTTACATAAAATCTAAGAAATCCAGGGAAAGTATTTGAAATCCTTGTAAATACTAAATATTACAAAAGTAATGCTACCTATGTAATGAAGAAATAAGCAAACTTTATTAAATAATAGACATATACATATTAACAATAAGAGAGCTACGTGATTTTGTTATAATTGAATAAGGAACTTTTTTATTTCTCTTGTATGTAATTGTTATATTTGGGAAAAAATACATTTTTTAATTTTTCTTGCCTGTTTATTAAAAATGTCGGGGAGGTAGGTATTACACACGACGATATTTACTTATAAATTTTATCTCTTCATAAATATATACACGAACGAAACCGCAGCTGTGAAAAATAAAAAAGAAACGAAAGCTTCCAACGATCACGAAGCACGCGGATAATCACACAATATATTAAAGATTTACATAAGCTTCATCTATTACAAAGGAGTTGCAAGTCATTGTATTTTATTTCGTAAGAGCATTCTGTCACATGAAATAGTATCAGAGAACATGAGAGAAGAAATTTATTATCTTTCATAAACGCGTGTTACGAACGAATGTGAAAGTTTTAATTTATTGCCTGGCGAATGTAAAAGTTACATTTGTATAAAATCACATTATTTGCGTCTTCAGACGTTGTAATAGACTAACCAGTAACTTTTTATTCGCTTGGTGTAAATAAACAATTGGACAATACATTTTTCTTGGGGTTAATGTAATTTTTTAACTGGGGTTGATGTAGCTCTCAAGCAATTTCATTAAACAATTGAACCCGTTACTGTTTTTCGCTTCAGGAACTTCATTGTTAAAATTAAATGTTGTCATTGTAATTCAAAGAAGCTCAAATACTTTCTATATTAATTGTGCTTCAAATCAGAACAATGGTTATTCTTTTTCTTCTCCATAACGAAGCATTTTTCGAGGCGGTGATAATTTCATTTTGACGTACAAAAAGTTCTCGAAGGAATCAATTTTGAATAAATGTCAATTAAATTTGAATTTTAATAGTTTTTAGAGAATTTTAATAGTTCTATTCTAACTGTTCAACTTCAATTGCAATTCCATGTCCAAGAAATCTAAGATTTTTTGATTACTTTGTTATGTGTCCCGATCTTCATTGATCCAAATGTTTATGATCTGGCGCTTTATAAAATTTCTAATCTAATTATTTCTCTCTGCATCTAATTCTACTTATTGATCTTAATACAGTCTCATAATATACTAAAGCTGACTTTCAAGCGAACTCTATTCGACGTTTAATGAAATATATAGTGTCTTCTGTACCGATCTGCAACCGTTAATCTACTTTCCTTCAACTGTCCGCGCACAATTTATATAAACTTTCCATGTCAACCGACCATTAAAAATAAAGAGCAAAGATCTCTCCATGTCGTGATGATGAAAGGGCCTTTACACTTTAATTCTCCTTTTTTTAGTGTCACTTGGTCTGAAACAACACTGGCAGCAAATTATTATTTATTATTCAAAAAACTACTACGATCATAATAATAACTCTATGGTATGTATATAACTTCACAATGTTGTCATTCACAGGTAAAAAAATATCTTTAAACTTTAAAATGGTCATAGTAGAAAACTACAAAAATGTGTCAAAATTAGAAATGCCAAGCCCGAGAGTAAGAGATCGAAATCTAAATTTGTATTACAGTTATAACTAAGTAAACTGCTGAATTAAAAACTCCTGTGCAAGTTCAAAACCTTAACAAATAATAATTACTCCCATTCAATTTACGTTGCATATTCTAGGTCCCCTAATTTGTAACTTTTGAATCACAAGTAACGATTCATTAAAACTAAGCATTCGGATCAAAATAATTAAACCAATAAACAAGATCCAAGAAACCATAAAAAATAAATGATTATTTTACGACTCATCATTCTTTGAGTGGATTTTAATGAGCTTCAAGCTAAACAATCTTGATAAAATGTATCATTCAACTATAGCTCTCAATATAATTTCAAAATAAAATGGAATGGAATGAATTAGTTTATAAAAAATCATAAGACGTGAAAAATGGTCATATTTATGCAAATTTACGTTCAGTCAATTCAAGTAAGTGTAAACGTGACATTAATTTATTACATTTACAAAGTTACTAGAAATTCAACTAACAAGTAACAGCAATGTTTTTTTCCGGTTTATTTATTTCATGTTGTGTAACAAAAAGTAGTATTTTTCAATAAACTAGTATAATAAGTACAGTACATCCATTATGAAAACAATCTATCAAAAACTATTGTAAACTTTAAGTTGATGTTTTCAAATAGTTATACAGAGAATAGAAAAGAATTGATCATTAATCTTACTCTGCTACTACTGCATGCTGCAAGCGGCGAGGAAGCGTCCAGTGGAAGAGCCTTCTAAGGTATTATATTTTAATATGAATAGAATTCATCAAAAGGCAATAAATATACATCTTAAAAACTTTATAGGTTATATAAAATAAAATTTTCGAGTTTCTACTAAATACAATGAGATTGAGACTTTATAAAATAGATTACTAAAATATAGAGTAGATTAGAAAATACATAAATACATTTTGGGCAAGATATTCGACTTGTTGAAGCAATAAGTTTAGGTGTTGACTTCTAATATGTATGAATACAAACCTTTTACGAGGTCGATGTACTAAAAGCTACTTTGTTCAATATCTTAACATCTAAATAAAAACCAGGCACCCTACATATCCAAACAAGGAAAAAATCTCCACATTACACTAATGAACTTTCTGAATACCAAAATGTAAATGGGACATTCTCTAAAGATTTTTTATTCCTCCTTTATCCATTGAAAGTTCGTTTATAGTTTGTATAAGTTGCTTTTTAAATCCCTTTTATGTTATTCGAAACACGCTACAGACGGACAGTGAGGTATGTTTTAATTGGTAGGCTAGAGCATCGGTCGTAAGGCCCTTTGCGATCTCTGATATTGATCAAACGATCAACTATAAATTTTGCCATTACAATCCTCACAGCATTAAGACGGTGGGCGGTATTAAGAAAGCAACAAAATGGCAATTAAAATATATTGGTGTCTAATTTATCTGGTCGAATCTTAAAATGTTTTAGTGGACGTTCCAGAGTAAAGTAATTAAAATTGTAAATGAATATTTTAGTTAATTATGTATCTAGTTACTTGTTTTTTTTTTTTTAAATATAGACAGTACAAATATACAAAGTCTGTAAGGATAAAAATATTTGACATTCAGTGTCCACTTACCGAGTAGGGGACCCGGCGTATTGATATAATAATACGAAATTTCACGCCTGTAATCCCCGAAGAGGTAAACAGAGGAATGTAGAACACTCTCACGTTTCACCAGTTACGTTTACGTCCCACTATGGAATAGGTGATAAGCATATTGCCATACACCGGGAACATATCCAAACTCCGAGCCACTACTAGAAATTAGATAAATTTTGTAGTGTTCGAATTGAACCCAGAACCTCCCGATCGGCAGTCGCACTGGCAACAAACACGACCAAGGAGGCATATAATAATAAACCTAACAAATGAATAAAATCTGATGAGCATTTGTGTAGCCACCTGTATATTTCACTACACTTGCCACAGTTACTTCCCAACATATCATTTTTATGTACGAACCCAGGATTCTAAAAACTATCAGTTATGTAGCAATGTACGAGTGACATGTGTCACGTTAAACTTTTTCAAATTTCATTATTTATTCCTATTATAAATAAATATCGGACAACATTTAATAAATTGTAGAACTTTATGTACAGTCCGGAAATACAACAGCTAAATTTATCACTGTCTCCAACCGTCAGTGCTTAATGCAAACTGTTTTGTGTACCGGTTGGCTGTGTATGTATGTGTATGCGTGTGTGTGTGTGGGGGGGGGGGGGGGGTAACAGTCGCTCACAAACGCACATTCTCAGAGATCAGATCTAGGGGTCTCTCAGGACTGCATTTGGTATTTTATAGTTATATATCGATCTGATACGGCGTCAGTTAATCTAAATCAATAGGTACATAAATAATTTAATTATGTACATAATAAGGAACAAAAATCTATATAGAAAACCTGTAGTACTGTCACAGTGTATGCTGTCACAGTGAATGTTTTATTTACAGTAAAGTGTACTAAAAGATGTTAATCTTTAATTTCTAAACCTATGATCTGAATGACTCTGAACGAGCAAGTAATATCCAAGGTCAATTTAAACCCTGTCTAGCTGGCACCTATTTATAACCATTTATAATCGTATTTATAACGGTATGCTGTTTTAAATAAGTCCTCAGAAAGGCATATGTAACTATGACAGTTGGAACTTTAATCTTAATTGAGTTTATACTTGGATATTTATAACTTACAAACTTACAATTTATTTACTTATTTATATGGAAACAGTTTTCTTCTAAGGCAGGTAGGTAGGTAAGGAGGTAATCTCGTTGTAATATGACATGGGGCTCACCAAGAAAGGCGCAAAATGAACTATTTCCCACTATTAGGCTGTTGAAAATGTCCATATGCGACGGTGACATCTTACTATTAGGCAGGGTGTCTGTCTGTTTGTCAGACTGAATATATAGAAAAAATATTATAAATTTAAAGTTTGGTATATGTAATACACCTTTTCTTATATTTTTCTTCCAATACAGGTTTATTGTAGTCCAGAGAACATGTGAAAGCTTATTATTGGACTGTTTATGAAAACTTGTTATATAAAAAATTAAATAATAAATTTAACAGTATTTTTCAGAGCGCATGATCTTATAACTGCCTAACCTAAATCAAAGTTTATACGTAACTTCACGCCTGTAATCCCCGAAGAGGTAGGCAGAGGAATGCAGAACACTCAAACGTTTCACCGGTTA
>DWDV01002814.1:0-11181 GCA_018245615.1 Mimoniades ocyalus | reverse complement strand
GGAAGCTATTTTCATGTCTATCGATGTGTCTTTTCCATGCATCTACCTGTCTGTCGAGATTGAGCACTCATGTCTTATGTAACTTTGACTGGGATAGGTTTTGGAAAAAAAGGAAAAATAAAAAAAACTTGAATAGGCGGTACGGAGTTCGCCGGGTCAGCTAGTATTTTCATAAATATACAAACTAGGTACAGTCAAAATAGTAATATATTAAAAAAAATCTCGTAGAGACTTACGGCATTAAAGGTCATAAATAGTTTTTATGATACACATTCCCATCCTGTTTTAATAGCGGTTTTAATACACTCTCTAAAAATTTTAAAATGTTATTGATATGCTAGTTTACAGGGCAATAATTTCGTGTACTGCGCCAGAGAATAGAGTAATACCATAGCGGCTAAAATAATGTCGTACTTACCATACTATTCCTGTAACACGCTGTCCGAAATTTCATAAAATTGCGCCCCACACTCAACGTGTTAATAACGTAGTTAAGGAACATCTTTTTATTGAATTGATTGACTATATAACTATAATATTTTCCTTACTCAAAGCCTGCGTCCTTAACTTTTTAGAGAATTACCGCCCTATGGACATAAGCAGTGGCACATCCATTTTGGAAAGACATTTGATGTGTACACTAAACTTTGGAAATTTCAACAACAACACCGAGAACTGCTAGATACTAAATACGGTCTAAAGCGATGGCAAGTTGGAGAGATCGCTTCCAAGATCGGGCAACTCTATTATCACTTCTAGTATGTATTTTATTAACAAATATTATGCATTTGATTTACACTTAAATGTGATCATTGTCAAATAAATAAATAAATAAAAATATTTCATTTTTTTTAATTTATTTAGTCTTAGAACAAGCGACACCGCATATTTGAGCGAAGCATTTGCCTTCTATTATGCCATACGTGGTCGTAGCTACTACACCAGAGCTTGTCGGGAAGATCGAAGTGAGCTCATGGTCAAGAAACTGAGATACTACGCTAGATTCATGGTCGTGTGCATACTACTTAAAAAAATGAAATTCGTAAAAGGCCTAATTAAAGAGCTACACAAGCAGATCATCGAATACGGTAATGTATATGACCCCGATGACCAAATAGAGTGGTCCCTTGTCTTGGAAGAGGTGAAAGCATTTGTCCGAGCGGAACCCGGCGTTGTTGTACTGAATTCTGCAAACAACCCTATTATGCTTACTCATAGGTACGATGAACAATTTTCTAAATTTCCAATTTTTATGCAAAAACGACAGTTAACAAGTTAAAAGAGTAGATACAAACAAGTTTTTTAAGTATGCCTCTAATTAACGACAATTTCCAGATTATCTCCAGGCCATGTACCGCCAATTGAGAAAACTCAAGACATGTACTTAAAGCTACAGGAGGCTCTGATAATTGGTAGCAATTCACTTCAAGTTAAGTTTTCCGAACTTACCATGGACATGTTCCGTATTCTCCAAATTATCGAGAGAGAGCCCACCGGGGATATAGCTCATTTGCATGAAGACACGCTTCATGATCCCTACACAGGAGTTCCCGAACCCATAATTACTCAAGGTACCTTCTCCTACTAACTAATTTTTTATCTTCTATATGTATGGTTTGACTATTTCTACGATTTATATTTGCTGATTCTTTGTCTGCCAATTTTATCTCAAATGCGGAGTAATTGTATTTCTGAGTGCATTGTCTGCCAATACGTTCTTCTATGTTCGGCAACCTGTTTCTCTTCCTCTTGTATGCCTTCAAAAATAAAATCAAATAAACAAAGAACAGTATTCTACAATGTAATGAGTAATTTGTAGGTTATTATCTCATAGATGGACCGCCACGCCGCGAGACCGGTAACCCTCATAAATTCCTTCTGTATAAACCATCGCCTAATCAGGTGATGGTTTACTTGGCCAGCTCTTGCGATGAACTTCCCCCTAATGGGGCCGTGTTGTTATACCTCTCTGCGGAAGGATATTCGCCTACACCAGGTGCTCCTCCCTCCACGGCCGTTGCATCGACTTCAACTGCAGGACCTAACGAAGAAGGTAATTACAACATAACCGTCAACAAAGCTTTATATTCATATTGCCAAAATACTAATAATATTATTTATTACAAAGTTTATATTATCGATTTTTTGACTATTTTTTTATTACGAGACTGCCTCGTTAGTCGAGTGGTTTCAAGTGCGACTGCAGAACCAGAGGTCCTGGGATCAAATCAAATCACGGGTCGGGTACTATTGGAATTTTTCTAAGTTGAATTTCTAGTACAAATTTCTAGTAGTGGTTTGGAATCTGGATTTGTGCCCGGTGTATGACAATAGGCTCACCCCCTATTCCATAGTGGATTGTACAACTGGTGAGTCCTGGAAGTGTACTATACACCTGCGCTAGCTCTTCGGGGATTACAGGCATTATGTTACGCTTTATTTTTATTGCGAGTAAATGGCAGTGTATGAGGTACTTTTAAAATAAAACTTTAAAATTAATAATTATTTCATAATCAATATTTATAACCTTTTGAATTGCACATCATATTCGTACGTTATTAAGTGTAGTTTATCTTGGCATCAGGATACGATCTTGGCGGATTTATCACCACATCGAAGTCCGACGTTTACCGCGACTACGGCAAGGAATCCCGAGGATCTCTGAATAAATGCAAAGAGGGACAATGCCTGTACCCTGGGGACATTTACCCTTTCACCAGGAAACCTCTGTTTCTCATCGTTGACTCTGATAATTCGTTTGCCTTCCAAAATATGCCCCGACACTTCGGGCAACCTTTAGTTATCCTCATGTCTCCCACTATGACGCTGCCAGAACTTCAAGGTAAGGATACCTCAGCATCGTCTCTTGAAATATTTATATATAATCACTGTAAACATAGGGGACATACACATAATATCAAATTACTTATAGTATAGACATATGGCACCAAATATATGTCTAGCGCAACTGAGGGCGAACTCCCGGGTCGGGTATTGTTGGGTCTTTCGAACTCCTAATTCTTACTGGATGTACACCCAATGTTTGGCAATAGGCTTACTAAGGTGAGATGATAACGGTAACGTTACTAGCGAAGCGTGGGAGTGTCAGGCTCATTTTACTAAGGTGGGTAAGTTTGATTACTAATGGTTTGTACGAAGCGGATTGAATGTCACTGAATCGTACCATATGTATTATACTCACACTTTGTTCAGAGCGTCGTCATCAGGGCAACCTTTTCACATTGTTTCTACAAACCCCGATTGGCGGTATCGCTATGAGCGGTGCCTTAGACTCCATTCCGGTTACCACCTACGACCGCTGCCAGACTATTCTCAACGGATTCATGGCGGAGACCAACTCTGTCATCTCTCGGACCACACTAGGTGAGTATCTGTGTCTCAATCTCCATCGTCCATTTTATTTTACACGTCTAATTAATTGTACACAAAACGCCCCGAATGATAAACTAGTCAGTTAAGACCTTCAGTACTAAAGTGCGTCTAATATGTATAACCGGTACAAAGGTTATCTGTTATCAATTTAGCTAAACTCTTTGTTTGTGAAAACACAGCAAATGTAATTTATTAGATATCTTTGTCAGCGCATTATTATTCATCATCATCAAATATCAAATCAGGGCACTGTTTAGCATTATTTTGATAATAATTAGTAAACTTGTAATAAATCGTAATTGTGAATATTTTTTCCGCACGTATAAGCTTGTATTTCAAATATTTCAAACGAAGTATTAAACTGCCACAGGAAAAAAATTATATAACTTATTATTATAATATCGAATTTGAATAATTCAGTACAGGTGACGTTAACTGTAATCGATGAAAATATGGTATCGTTGAAATGTAAATGTAATGAAAAATAAAATCGATAAAAATAAAATGTATTTAATAATATGTAATACATACTGATTTCTACTTCATAGCAGGTGAAGTTGATGATAAACTCCATATGCCTTCGACAGATGGCGGTATTTACAATATCAAATTTTTGTCATTACCTATTAATAATAACTAAATTAATACAGTATGCTGCAAATAGTAAATATGGCATGACTATCCTGTAACGTAATTAATGGAATTTAAATAAATATCACTGATTTACAGACTCCAACTTTTATCCTTTTCTGGGCGATGATTTTCTTCGCACCATCCTCTTCCGATACATTTTCTGCGAGATCGCACTGAGGATGCACCGTGGATTCCGATTGCGTGAAAACTTTCCGAGGTGCAGTCCCCCCATTCCTGAAGAGATATACGCCAGGCCTTCTCTCGTGGACATAGTCGTCGAAATGACTCGCTGTCTCATGGTAAGATTAAAGTATTTTTTTTCTGCATTGATTAATGTAATTCATATTAATTACGATTATTAATTAGAATAAGAGAATGAAGTCACTTTTAATACTACTGTTGGTATTATAATTTTGTGAAACAACAGTTTCTATTTTATTTGTATTGCCGGAAGTTCATTACTTTTTACTGCAACTAATCTTTAAAGCTTGACTGCCTCGTTAGTCGTGTTGGTTGTAAGGGCGACTGCCGATCGGAAGGTCCTGGGTTCAAATCCCGGGTCGGGCACTGTAAGGATTTTCTAATTAAGATTTTCTAGTAGTGGCTCGGAGTCTGGATATGTGCCCGGTGCAAGGCAATAGGCTCACCACCTATTCCATAGTGGGACGTAAACGTAACTGGTGAAACGTGGTAGTGTTCTACACTCCTCTGCCTGCCTCGTCGGAGATAACTGGCGTGATGTTACGTGTAATCATTAAAGCTTCTAATATGGATAAAGCTTCTAAAGTGAATAAATAGTTTGGGGATTTTAAGTATTATCGACACATTGATAATTTGTACTACATTATTAATATGTACTATTCAATCTTCTTTATAATGGTTAATTATAAGCTTACGAGAAAATCTCGAGAAGTAATTGAGGTGTTAATTTCAGATTCGACCGTTTTTCCAAGATCAACGATCGGAATAATATCCTTCTTATAATAACAATTCTGTCAAGTGGAAATCAAGAATCAAAATTTTAAAACTTTTAGCTTTACTCTTAAATATTAATTTGTGATTATGTGAAAAATACTCAAATTAAATTTTAACTGTGTGAAATTATTATGAACATAATACAGAAGAACATTTATCGTAAGGCGCGACTTTTGTGAATCGACGGTACTTGAAACCCCACGTGTTGCAAACATTATATACTATTTTATAGACGGTGTATTATTACAATGATACTACGACAAACTATAATTTCGGTGGGTTGTACAAAGTGTCCAAGTGAAACAGTAAAAATTTATCTGTTAAAGAAGATACGGCACGCTACTCTATTTTTACGACTACGATGAACATCACCGGAAATGAACTAATTTCGGTGAAATGCGTACTAATTAATGATCTGCTATTATGAAAAAATGTGCAGTGAGTGAAACAATTTTAAAAACATTTCATTCAAAATTTCCTCGTAACCAGCGAATATGTGAAGTGTTGATGGAGATGGAGATTCCACAGCAAAGCTACATTAAGAGTATATATGACAAACTGACTCCTAAATACAAAAACCTTTATTAAAGTCTTATGTAAATAAATATAACTGTGATAAATGTTTAGTATTATTAAGAACACCAAGACATTACTATTACTATTACTGTTACAAGTTGTTATCATAAACACCAGTTATGTTATTAGCGTGAACAAAGAATGAACTTAAAAATAATAATTTCCTACGATTTACGCGTAATTAATGGCATATTTACGTAATTGAACATTAAATTCATTTCAATTATTTATAAATGTCTAACGTAACCCTTAATTTTTCCTAATGGGTGATTCAGATACCTCGATACATAAGACGCATTATGTTTTATTGATCTAAAAAAATCATCATAATATATGAAATGAATAATTACCAATATATTATATTCGTTATGTCATTGTAAAGCCATGCCAGGTACCTTATAGGGTAGGCAGAAAGTACCAAGTGCCAAATAATTTCATTCTAACAGTGCTGACGTGCTTGCTCTGTATTCACTGCAGTAATTTTGCTTTTTCTCGTTGATAAATTAAATGAGACCTGTTTTGAATACCGATAACATGAAATTTTTAAGTTCATTCTTTCATCTCGATATTTTTATGACATCTGTTTCTTAAGTGACAAAGTATGTCACCATACCGGTATTAGAACCTTTGGTGCGGTGACACGAGTATGACGGATTTTGTCAGTGGAAAAATATTAGTATGAGTAACATTTTATTTGCGTGTTTTTGCGTGTACCTACTTTATTACAAGCCATAAAGACCTTAGCAATATCTTTGCATTTAAATAATCAAAATCTATTTTTTTTTTAATCCGAGTGCATTTGTTACTATGTAATGTTTATATAGATAATTTTGCCTTTCATATCGAAATACGGTTATTTCTTAATAAAACTACTTTATATTTTAATAAATTAATCTGCCTTGATCAAGTTGGTTGCAAAACACATTTTCACCAGATGGTGAAACGTAGGAGTGTACTGCACTCTGCTGCCTACCTCTTCGTGATTTCTCTTTAGTAGCGCGCCTTATATTTATGCCAAACACCGTTACATAAGGCTGTCTACTCCAGTACGTAGTTATTTAAAATAAGAAACATGCATTTAACAGACACTGTATACGGCTATTTCAAGAGTTATCTGTTGTAAACGAGGATAATTTAAAGTCATTAGTAATATACACACTCATTGAATTCATTAGATATGATTATAAATTGTAGTTATTGTTAGTTATATACAAATATAATTAAATACCTACTCAATAAGGTTATAACATAAGAAATGATTTAATGTATTACTATAGATAAATATATTAACTATAACAAATAAACTTTGTTACCAAATTTAATTTAGTGACAAAGCTAAATTAAATTATACATTGCTCTGCTTTTCGGCATAGACATGCCTACTCGTAGTAATGAAAAGCGGAAGAATTTTTTTAAAATCCCAGAACACAACGATTTCTAACAACTATTTGGTACTTAATGTAAAATAAAAAATGTCAAAAATAGTGCCTTAAAGAGGCTCCACAATATATACTTGTTACTTAGTCTTATTAACTTCCCGCTTCCACCATCTATTTATTCATGATTATGTACGTACCGACTTAATTCATATTATTTCGGCATGAACTGACTAGTTTCGGGCCTACAAATACGAGGTCCGAGTTAACGCAGTACATATGTAATCATGTATACAAACATTTAAGAGTAAAAATATTTTTTATTAATAAAAAAAATATTCGCGTACTCTGACTTGTAGCTGGCGGAATACATTTATAATTAATTCACTTCTGAACGTATTTAATTAAGTCCGATAAAGTATACTGATGCATTTGATGTTATATGTTACTATTATTAAATAATAGTTGTATTTGTATGTGTGCGTAAGAGATTTGTGACTGGAGAACAGTACCTTTTACACTATCATCCATTTTATTATCGAACAAATCTATCAATACTATTTTTAAACGATATTGGTAATGCCGAAACCTGAATTCTATACGAATATCCGGCCTTCCTCCAAATTTTAAAAACGTCCGGCTTACTACTCTCAATCCGAATTATATAAAATATTAAATCGTTAATATGTTCACAGATTAAACATATTTTTAAAGAAGAAGATTTCTGACAATGCTAAATTCGATATTGATAATTTGGATAATTTTGACTTGAACAAGTCATAATAAACGATTTCGAACATAATATAGGTACCTAATTGATGTATATAGCTCCATTACCTATTTCCAGCATTACAAATATCTTATGCATACTATAATTTTGAGGATTATATATAAAGCGCTTTTCAATGTTATTAAATAGATGTATGTAGTTTTGTAAAATATCAATATTTTAAAATAAGTACGAAGTATTAACTCTCCTATACAAAAATATGATAAAATATACAAACATTGGGGAAAGATTAATAAATTTATTTGCATTTGGTGTTATTGAAAAAATGACTCCAATATATTCAGGAGATTCAAATGCAACTACACAAAATTTTAACATAATAAGTTAATAAGTTATAAAAATATTGAAACTCATTTAATCGCGAATCTTACACATTTTACATTCAATGTGTACACGTCAACCCTCGAGTATTGTAATACGCACATAAATACCATTATATTTCGATCCACTCGCATAAGTTGAGATTTTTAAGCTCGTCTTACACGACGCACTACATGTAAGCCTTGTAGAAAACCCCACAGTGCAAATGTTGCCGCACCTCTTATCAATAATGGCCAAACCTTTCCCGACTTAAATAAAACGTTAACTTGAAGGGAGCACCGTCACCAGAACAGATTACATAAAAGCTCTTTTAACGCATATAATGCACATACTCGTAGGACTGCAGTGTAACCAGCGTCCATCAAATTGTCAGTAACCATTACCTAATATACCAAATAATAAACCAAAACAGAAGGAGACCAAGCAATGTACTCGTTTGAACAACAGTAATGTTCGATTATATATACGCATTAAGTTAATTAATCTTTCGTTTTTGTGCCTTATTACAGGTAAAACAATAACTGTTATTTGTTCTTAAAGTGTTCATGGATACTTTAAGATTACCTTTAAGATTATTATAGTTACAGTTTCATTAATAACCATTGCCTATGAAACTTAACATATTATATATTCAATAAATTCAAAATTTTAATAGCACTTGGTAGACTGTACACCCAATCACTAAATGATACAATTGACTAGGGCTTCAATGAATTGTGCAGGCACAGAAAACAAGAAAAGAATAAATAGGGAACTTGTCCAAAATGTTTTAAACGAGTAAAACAGTCCACGGGAACAAGATGCACCCAACGAGTCATGGTTATGAGGACGATGAACATCTGTAACTTCTACAAAATAAAAATGTCACATTCCAAATATTTGTATACACATATGTTAAAGTATCCACATCTATTTTTATTTATTATATACAAATTAATAGTGTTTTGTCTACACCAATGTTAGCTTTGTTATAAATGTATATTACTTTAAAGTCTTTATTATCAGATTAATCGGCATAGATTAAGAATATTGTAATTCGTATATTTATGATTGTGAATTAATGTTGGAATGCATTCACGTTATCCGCTTGGTATGCGACAGCTTCATATTTAGTTGATTTTAACGATAGTACCTACAGGTGTAAGTTGCGAGAATAAGAAATTTATAGAAATAATTATATTATTATTATCAAAATATAGAATAATAAGCAGGTGAAAATGAACTTGCGATGCAAATACTACGAGGGCAAAATTTATAAAAGAAACCTTAACTGAAAAATACTAAACATAATTATTTACATACAGACTACGCGATCGACATTTTATATTCACCAATTGCTCATTATTTAATGACATTGTTTTTCCGGGTATTTGAACAAGATTATTAAATAGTAGAAAAAGTTTCCCTTTTGTTGTTTTAGGTGGGAAATGAAAGAAAACTTCGGCACCTCTGAGCTTGCCTTAGCTGGCCGGCCAGTCTCAAATCGTTCTAAATAAAGACGATCATAGCTTAGACCCTGCATTCTAATAAGAGACGAGCTTAAGGTTTTTCGCCAGTTTCTTACATTTTAAGATATCGTTTAACGCTCATATGGAAATAAAAATTTGAATAGTTTATATTAACACGTACTCATATTGTATAAGTACATATATGGACGTATTATTTGTACATCTTGCATTAACTAAACATTTTTCGCACACGTATTTACAATATGTAGAACTAACTGTGTATAGGATAAGGTGCGCCAATAAAAAATGGACATGAAATTATAAGTAGCTCTTTTTTGAATCTCATCTGACATGATTAATGTGCCGAATTACATGATTTAAAGCATGAAATACTTAATTTAAAAATTAAAACTGAAACGTATTTGTGTAGTTTTGAGAAATTGCATTCAGTTTATCGACATAATACGATACACATTTTATTGTCAGAAACCGATTAATCTCATGTCCATTTTTTATTCTCCCGCAAAAGGGGGAAGTTATATCTGATAATAAAGACAAAATATTTATAATATGTATTTTTATAGCATTTATAAAAGCATAATATGTGAAGCATGCTTGATCTTTACGTAACGTTTACTTAAATATATGTACCTATTTACGTAATTACGTAACGTTTACTTAAATTTATGTATCCTTTATGAATTAATAAATCTATGCAGATTCTATACGTCACTTAAAATAGTTACAAAGTTTACTCGCTAATTGTTTCGCTTACATGTGCACAGTTTAAATTAAATATACCTAATATCTATACATTATTGTTTTATTTGTATTCATACTCTTACTTAAGAAACCACACAATTGATTTTGAAGTCTATTTTTTAAGCAGTCATTAATTACACTTACATAATGAATTACTGCCGATTGCCTCTTTTACCGATACATACCCCGGGCCCGGGTTCGAATCCCGGGTTGGATAATACTGGATTTTACTAACTTAGATATTCTAGTAGAAATTACATTTCAAATAATAAACACATGAATATTTTTAACAGGCAAAATTGTAACATACCCCAACGATACACTTGCCCCATCATCTTATAAACAATGTATCATCTTTGTATTCATAATGATTGAAAACATATCTTTAATTTTTTCTGTCATTAAAACTTTTAGAATAAATATAATTTTATTAACAACACATAATTCAAGCGCCGACCGCGTTTGGCGTAGCTTATTCTTACATATTATTGTTTTCAGTCTCCATAGGAGTCACATGATGAGTGCTTCAAATCACTGCACATCGCATCACAGCATGTCACGTCGGGTGACATCGCGACACTGTGCACCTTTGTATCCGCATTTATAAACAAAAACCATAAAATAATAATCCCTCTTAAGGCGTGAAATACAGGACATCTAAAACAGTGGGTGACGAGATTCAACCCAAGGGTCAAAATCAACTTTTAACTGAACATAGTAGATACTTCATCCCATAAGGCATTCGTTACGTGACTTTGCAATAAAGGAAATAAATATAACGAACAAAGTAAAGACCTTTTATATCTGCCTAAAATCTAAATCAGTTCATCCCTAACCTAACCTAACCTAACCTAACCTAACCTAACCTAACCTAACCTAACCTAACCTAACCTAACCTAACCTAACC
>DWDV01002813.1:0-11182 GCA_018245615.1 Mimoniades ocyalus | reverse complement strand
TAATCCCCGAAGAGGTAGGCAGAGGAATGCAGAACACTCCCACGTTTCACCAGTTACTTTTAAGTCCCACGATGGAAGCAGACTCCAAGCCACTACTAGAAAATCTAAATTAAAAAATTTAGTAGTGCCCGACCCGGGAATCGAATCCAGGACCTCCCGTTCGGCAGTCGCACTTGCAATCAACACGATCAACGAGGCAGTTAACTTGGTTATAAATAAATTCATTTGCTATTAGTCCTATTTCAAAATGCGCTGACTGAGCTTTCATAGACGATAGGCATACTTCCACGAGGCTAATTATGCGAAACAAAACCTTCAGGGGATGACAGGTACCTTGGAGAGATTTGATATAAATAATAGTTTCCTGCATAAATAACATCATAGTCTAAAATAAAGATCTGTTACGCTCGCTGTAATAAAATAAGACCTCATTTGTATAAAGCCCCCCCTGTGACGTCACGTTCCCAAAATATTTATATAGCCACACACACGTATAATTTGACAGCAACAGCTTTGACAGACGACGTTTAATTACCGAGCCACCCCTCATTACCTGGCCATTGGCGGATATTGATATAGACTTTTTACATGTTACGACCCGACGACACGGTTGTATAAAATTAAAGTAATTTAGAATTAGTACTTCGTCTTACGTTTTCATTGGTGATAAGGTTATAAAATTAACATAGTTATACCAATTCCAATTTCGAAAATACTTTTTTTTTTCAAAAATCCTGGACTTAATTGTCTTAACAGAAGTACGTTTTATTTTGAATATAAATCATTTCAATACACACTTTATATCTGGTACAAAATATATCAAAATTGTTAGTAATTTTAAGTAACCAATTAGTTATATTCCCATAAACGAAACACAGTCCCTATTCCGCGAGCTCGCGTAAATTAGTTCGTCCAATAAAAGATTCACGGAATTATTAATTTTCTATACTCATATTCCTTTTGAACAGACCTTGTATAAAAAAGTTACCAACAAAGCATTCATAATTGTTATCTATAAAATAAATCAAAGCAAAACTTTAAAAATCGCTTTACGCAAGCGTGAATGAAAGTTTATTAAGCAGCTCATTAAAAACAATGGTTTTATAATTATAATGTTTATATTTATAATTGTATTCATGCTCACTACGTTAACGGCAATTAACTTTTACAAGTGTCGTCAGATTTTTTGCACAGCGGTAATTTTTTAATGCAGTTACTGTTACTATAAAATATGCACAAAAACATGTAATACAATTGTTTCTTATTTTTAAAAGCTCCATCGAAGACCTTTTGAGTAATTGTTGGGTAGTGAGCCAAAGTCGAAAAAATTCTTTAAGAGTATAACTGTATAGATTTTAATGACGGCCACAGTAAAAATGTATCTATAACCTGTGAAGTACCTAACCGTCAAGAAGGCATAAAAGATTAAAGGCAAGATAGTCTTCCTTTAAAGGCAAGATTTAACTCTTTTTATTTCTAATATATTCTTGACTGCCTCGTTGATCGTATTGGTTGTAAGCGAGACTGTCAATCGAGAGGTCTTGGTTTCAAATCTCGGGTTGAAAACCATTGGATTTTTCTTTTGCACTTTTGGATTATATTTCCTAGCAGTGGCTCGAAATCTAGATGTGTGCCCAGTGTAGGGCAATAGACTCACCATCTATTCCATAGTGGGACGTAAAATTAACTGGTGAAAAATGGGAGCGTTCTACACTCCTCTGTCTACCTCTTCGGGGATTATAGGTAATTATGAACTTGACATTTAATTGTCAATATTAAAATACAGAAAAAGTATAGGTAGACAACTAAAAAATCGCAAGGTTTAAAATACTCAGACACTTCTCACAAAATATGCATTTAATTCGACGGACTGGATTTTTAATAATATACCTTAATTAAGATATCTCCTGTCGTCAATGATTAATATGGACGGAGGTTACTACGTGTAATTAAAAATATGTCAAAGCAGTCCCAGACTTGAAAAGGACTGTCATCCGATTGAAAATATGCGACACATTTACACTGTATTGTACAGTATCTATATTAACAACAGAGATTACACTCTTCGTTGTACTCCACTAAAAACGAGCTCAAATGAGGGATTATAAAAAAATTCAGAAATATTAATAGGTGTATTATGTGTAAGAAAAACTTTAAATATATTACTGAACTACACACATACATATGCAAATATTCGTACGCATATTTCTTATTAATTTCTATAAAGAATAAACTTATGTATATTAACGGTAGATGTGAATTTAAAATCATTAGCAGTTCACGTGTGCGACCGCAGCGCCCCGCGCGGTACGAACACGCACTGATCCTAAATGAATGGCCGCGTCACCTGTCACGGGCGGGTAGTGTTATCACAAGTGTTTGTAATAGCTCTCCTATTAATAATGATGCGACGCTAAAATCCTGTTCGCTTTTCAATTTTATGAGTTTCGTATGCTCTCACATACATGTGTGTTTAGTCATAATATTTCGCAAATGGTGTTCAATGAAGTAAATCAAACTAAATATCACTGGCTGTAATAGTTAAGGAAAATATATATACGGGGAAACTTCTACGTTGTAAAGTTCTAAGTAATGATTTCTAAATCGTGTGAAGTCATAACCTGCATGTGGCCAGTGTAACAGACTAATCTTAAACATTCTAATGTTAAGAAAACACGATCCCAACAGATAAAGGACAAAAACTTTGATGGTGATTGTTAACGTAATACTTCCAGCATAAAATCACACCTGTATTTCCCCAAAGGGGTTAGCAGAGGAGGGTAGTACTCCCACTTTTCACTTGTTACGAGTATGTTATACATATGTCCAATAGAAATTATTTTAATAAACCCGCCTTACCCTTAATCTTCTAGCCGTAAGACATTAGTGGCAGTTTGAAGTTAGCGAAACCCAATAATACTTTAATTAACATACAAGTAATCATTTACAAATGCCACATTAATCAGTCGACAACGAAAAATATAGTGCGCGATTCAAGTACATTTACAGTATTTTCGGCCGCAAACCGTAGGAACTCCAATTTTCCATCAAGAGAAATCGCGGCAACGGATTAGCGAAATAAGATCCGACGGAGGCCGGTATCAACAACTTTCGCTGAACTAGTCTGACCGGGAACCGTACCTACGCACTTATAAAACAAACCTAACCCACCCTACCACACTGCAAAACAACCCTTAAAACCATCGCATAAAATCGACACCGAACGAACCAACTAAATTGCATCTGCATATGAAAATATCGCATCCCGCAAGCAGCATTACAAAATGAGGCAGAATTATGATGGATGCTGATGCCTCGTTTCTCGCTTAATAAGACGAGATTCTACTTTGTGCTTAACAATCGATAATGAACCTTATTTAGTGGCGGTTAGGTGTAAAATAGTCTGTTGATTGACAAGGAATCAATCGCGAAACGAGCCGACTCGCGCGCAAGTGTCGGCGGGCGGAATGAATGCGACAGGCTCGGTGTTCGGTTACGGGTTTAATTCTGTTATGTCGAGATACGGACAATTCGCAGTTAGCTATCTAGTCTTATCTGTAATGAAATTGTATTATTCATGGACCACCGTTATCGAAACATTCAAATTTCCATACCTATGTATGAAACACCTACGTCGATACGCCGTCGATGTGTTTCGTACAAATTAAATTTTAAGCGAAATGTTTAATGGAAAACACTAATACATTAACCAAACACATGTTTAACGTCTGCTTTTTATGTAATTGCAAGTAACAATTTAACACACGTTAATCCACTACATTATAGCTACTCGTTATTTGAGAACTTGTTATTTACAACCAGAACTATTTACAGTAGCACAAAGTTGTATTACATATCTACTATCAATGGGCCAAGCAACGTAAGGAGCCGACATATAGAATTTTAATTCGCTAACTAAAGAAACAAATTTACGACATTGTTTATTTAAAGTAAATAAGAAATTTTACAAGCAACTAGAATTATTGACAACTTAAAATACCAACGCACTCAAACCAGTTGCCATTCACAGTTATTCAGACCTTTCTCAACGGACAGGTTACTAAAATAGTATCGGCTGTCGCGTCTGTCGCGCGACTAATCTATGACAGGATCGTTGACGCACCATCATTCGCAATTATATACCTACGCGACGTCGCACGACAAATTGCCTTTGCGAAATTACTAAATACTTGTTTATATGGAATTCATTTCGTATATTATTCTATTGTAAACGTGGAATATGAGTGTAAACTTCACGTGATTATCAGGTCACTGCACTAAGTAGAAATCAGGATCTCAATCTGATGATGACTATGTCGGATTGCTTCGTAAATTATTTAGTTAACAGGTAAAAGTAAAATAATTTCTTAACCACCTCGATAACGTTCAACGTGGAGTACGTTTAAAGTCTATCTAAAACTTAATTAATCTAATACTTCTAATCTATAATAACTTAAATAATGATTATACTTTGTATGTACTGCTTTAACTCACGTATGTTACTTATGTAGATGTAGTCGGACTATTTTACAGCGTTATTCAAGCCCCTTCTTCATGAATCACCGCAGGCTGCAGCGAGGTCGTGTCAGAAACTATAGGTATTAAATATAATTTTAACTGATCATAAAATGTAATTAATTAGTTTTCAACACGATATAACATAAAAAAATGTAAACCAAAGTTGACATAATTTGAATAGATAATAAAAACAACCTTTGTAATTAGATGACGAATGCCATCGAGAGATGCTGGGTCTAAATCCCGGGTCGGGCACTATTGGGTGTTTCTTACTTAGATTTCACTCACTACCTATTCAGTAAGGGAGTGTTCTACGTTCCTCTCTTCGGAGATTACAGGCGTGATGTTACGTTACCTATTTAGTAATAGGACATAACGTACCTGGTGAAACGTGGGACTGCACTAAATTACTCTGCCTACCTCTTCGGCAATTACAGGCGTGATGTTACGTTTTCAAAACACTGTGTCACTTAGCGTGCAATTAGTAGATCCAACTGTTCAGCAAACCAAATATTATTATAGTTTTCATCCCTGTGATTGTACCATCCCTATTACCCTTAAATGAATAAAATTGAAATAAAAGTTTTTAAATGCTCCAAGTAGTCGAGCCTTATTGTCAACGTTAGTTAAGCCTTTAAGCTGGTCATAAAACCTCTGTTCGCGGTAATGTTGTGTCAAGTTTTATTTACAAATGTGTCACATTCCACATTACACCCAGGCCTGGTCGATGTTTGATTTACTTGCATAGTACACGTAAATATATACTAATCAGTTATAAAAATAAAACGAATGGAACAATAAACAATACTTACAAGAGTGACCCAGGCCTACCTTTCTTGACACGAATAGTCCGGATACTAGCTGATGAGTTATAAGTCTCAGATACCTGCATGCGTGTGAAAGAAACGACAAGTGTAAACGAAGCATGGCAGATACGTACGAGTAAAGCTAGACGTTCGGCCCTCGTGCTCTCTGCTTACGCCGTAGGACACCTGGTGAAACGATTTAATAATAATTACTTATAACCACATTGTCAGGTGAAAACACATAGTTACTAATAGACGCATTGTAACTAAAAAATCATGCTAAATGAAGTGCTAATTTCCAACATGGCACTGATGAAGAGGCACTGTGTTAGTCTTGATGTGTTAGTCAGGTGGACGTGGTCGCCGTGTACATCACTGACAACTATCAATTACTTTCATTTTAATTTGTCGTATTAATTTGCTTCGGATACTCATAGGTCAAGTCGAGAAATAATCTGTGAGTCAACAACGGACTGTCAAAGTAGCTAACAAGTGGGCTAAATCTAGTTGCGTTAGAATACTGTTATTACTATAAAACAAAAGCAGCACAAACACAAATTAATTGTCTCAGTTAATCATGACCACTAGTAGATATAATTACTTTAATATTACTTTAGCTCAAGAGACAAAAAACATTTCTTGCATTGTGACCCCCGCAGACATCCTAAGACAACTGTAGGACACCCTACATACCCTGAATAGATAAGTATATTTATGACTCAAACGCCTAAGCTGTCTACCGTCAAATCCATAAATGTAAAATTGATGCTAACTAATAAACTAACGTTACGTAACGTAACGTAACATCACGTCTATAATCGCCGAAGAGGTAAGCAGAGGAATGTAGAACATTTTCACGTTTCAACAGTTAAAATAGTTCACCAGTTAGTAATAAACTAATTATTTCGAATATAGTTTTAGTATCCAATACACGTACATAAGCTTCCCCACTCCATGTATATAAGGTTCATATCCTACTACAGACACCTGAATTGACAAAGTTGATTGATTAGGCACTTAAGCCACCTTTTACACCTCTAAGTTACTATTGGCGTTAATAATAAAGAATAATAAAGTAAATAACCGGTAGTGACAAAACGTCATAGCCGTATCCATAAAAAGATGATACAATTCAAACATGACAGAGGCAAAGAGCCCATCACTCTGCAGTCAATACATCGTGACAGGCCGACGAGCGTTTTATTAGAGAACATGAATCAAGCCCTTATTGATATGGAGTACTGACGAACATGAATCTCAATTGTAGCGATTGTAGAGACAGGGGGCGATAAACTTTCAAGAGTGGTCATGCAGAGTGCTTATATAGAGCAGTTTCCTGAAACGGCTTGGCCCATTTTTGTGATTTCTGTAACCATTTGGTAAATCGTCTTGTTGGAATTGAATTTTCAAATTTGGTGTTATCTTAAGATATTCTGCTTTACATGCGGCCCCTGGAATAAGTGCCCAAGGAAGACTGCCAATAGAACAATATGGTAGATCATAAGGCGATAGACATTCTAAAAAACATACGCCAAAACCGTACCGTCTAAAGTTTACCGATGAAGAAGATCCGCAAGTACTTATGAGAATTATTATAAATAAAATCGTCTTGGCCGTATGCTTATGTCCACCTATGCAGTGAAACATCGTAATGAAATAATTCATCCTGTCTAAGTCCACTGTTGGACAGAAGCCACCCTACATAGACGAACTATTAGGAGTGGTCTACAAAAGCTATTTTTTTAACCGAAAATAATTGAAAGCGACCTTTTGCACGTGAAAGTGCTATACAAAACTCCCCTTATTTTTTTAAAATATCATCAGTACTTGTACTCTTGTACTTTCGTAACTGCATGATTTTACTAGATGAGTAATGTAAAACCATTACTTCTTGACAAGGAGTAATAAAAATTATATTTAAGTCAGTGAACGACATTACTTCTAAAGTTATTCAGATACTTTTTAAAGTAAACATATTAGATTCGTAACTCATCGTTTAACTAGTTGTTTTGAACGATGCCAACATTGATATTTTTGCGGCGACAGCGCTACGAATTTTAAGACGTCAACATTAGCATAATAAAAAAATTTATTAACACCTGCAATTAACACTTACCCCCCAGCTGCTGGGAATAACTTCCACTATGGATATCTACTTCGTTTTTTAATTAAATTTACAGAACTATTAAACATGCTTTTAAAACATATAAACAACTTCAGACTACATTAGTATGGTAGGTTATAGCCGGGAGTTTCTTGAAAATAATTAAAATAGGGTTATTGTTGACCGTTTTCACACATAGGTATTCACACATACATACATGAGAATAAAGGAATTCTGGGTTTAAACATTCCCTATCCGAGAATTATTATCCTATTTACAGAATATTTGTAATTGTTATTTACAGAATATTTATTATTGTTAGCTTGGGTATAACACTATACGTACATATTAAACAGTGCTCCTCATTATAGATTTACTTACATTCGAATCTTATATCTATATGAAAAATACTAAACTTGAAAGCAACAGATTCAAATATTTCCTTTATTCCAAAAATTGGATGAATAAATACAATTTTTTCATTTCAGCGTAACGTACACTGCTCAGTGGGTGTTCTAAAGGTATGTGCATTCGCCAACACTGTCTAAATAATCGTGGGCTTATCTCAATCTAAAAAAATATCTAACCAACTTAAATTTAGGAAAGAATGAGTGTGTAATAATTAAAAAAAAAATCCGTCTCTCCAAACAAACACTTAATTGATTCGTTAACCTTCGCTCCGTCGATGCCTACTAATTCGTGAATTATACTAATACCCACTGATACCTAAGGCTGCCCGAGTCGTCCATCGGATCGCAATAAAAGAATATAATCTTAACGTAATAAACATCGAGTGATTTTATCGGAGTTTAAAATATGGTAATGCGAAAAACGCCGCGGCTCAATCATAACTTACCCGCTAATGTCAGGCCCGCGACAGCTCTGTCTGATTGGCGCAAGTGCTGGCGGACGTACCGGCACGCACACTAAATTATACGACAATAAAACTTTTATAGCAACCACCAGAGATAATGCACGATTGACGTCCCACGGACCACTGGAAGCGATGAGCGATAGTGACAGAGACGTTTATGTGTTCCAAATCGATGTTGTGAAAAATACGTAAAAAAAATTTTTTTAAGGTCGATTTCCTTAAAATTTGTGTATAAATAGAATAAGAGGCCTAAAATTTTTTAACAAGAAAAAAGCAACACATGGTTCGACGGGGATAGTAGCGCCGCAAAACCCATTTCTCAATGAAGAATTTTTTTTATTATTTGTGCCTTAGTACAAAAGTTATAGTTTCTGGTTGCACAACTATATGTACGTATGTATGTATACTGAAGATGTCGTCTGGTGTACGAGTGTGTGACAAATTTCGATTTACAACGGGATATACCGGTATACTGATACTCAAAGTCTATTTTTCTTTCAAAGTCGTAGTAAAATTAAATTTTTTTTTCCCATAATTACAGAGTGATATTAAAGGTTGTTAATTGGATATGAATTGGTGTAACAGATACTAACAGTCCAATTACTAGTGTTTTTCGAGGTCGCTTACAGTTGACCATACGAGCAGTATCTGGTAATATTCGTTATTCTAATTAATTTTACAGTGATGTCGATAACATGGTAACAAAAATATCTTGGTACAACTTCACACACGGCCTCATGGTCCTAAATAAGGCATCCACTGAGCTACTTAAACCCAACGCCCAAAATCAAATACATGGATATGAATATAGAATTCATTCTTTTTTATTTTCCTTTAGGTAAACAATTACGCTAGAATCGAAATATCGCTTAGCCTCAAATACGTTGACAGATCATTAACGGCACAGGCGCTTATTCGCTCAAATCATCAAAGGCAAGCTCAGCTCATTCTGTCATTTACTTGCGTATCGCATTCAGTATTCATTCGAGTTTATGCATCGTTGTTCGAATAATATCTATTTGCTAATCGATTAACGAAATAAAATGTACCCACTTTGTGTCGTAATGCGTGTGCAGTGTTTGTTGTTATGTTCCAATACGACACGCGTAAGATACTGCGGTAAGATACTTCGGCGTATCGCTAACGGTCTTCGTGGTGGAAGCAATACTAGGAAATTTCTAGAGATGCGTAGTTTTGTGTTTTTCAATAGACAACTCTAATACTTCTGAAGTGTCGTGAAGAAATTTCATATAAGTGTAATCTATCCAAAACTAGTTATTGACAACTATTTCATATAAATCATTAGATAGAGGTATAAGGACCGTCCTGGTACATTTTCTGATTGAGACCGACGTGAGCCTCTTTTCTTTTTATTTATTAATTTTTTATATATGAAAATAACAATTGAAAAAAAAAATTCTATCTAGGCGGGTGGACTTTAGCGAGAATAATTTCATAAACATGTAATTTAATAGAATCCTTACTTCGAATGGTCAGATTCTTTTTAAAAACATTATATTAGTTAATAGAAGGAGGTGGTTTAATAGCTTTTAAGAAGCAAGCTTTCCGAACAATCGCCAAACAACTAAACAGTGCATCGACTAATTCGCACTTAAACAGTCTTGAACGCGAGTGTTGTGAGTTTGTTCAAATCCTATATCCAAGAATCTTTGTCTTTTAATACCTCTCCGTGAAGAAACTTAGTAAAAGATGATTAATTTTGAACATACAAAAATGTGGCTTGCTTGATTCTAATGGTGTATGTTCGATCTCGGATTGATTCCGACGTGTTTTGACTGTATATTCATTTCAAATACAATTTTTAAATATCCCTTACAATGTTTTATCTGGCACAGTCTACTTTGGTCGGAATAATTGCATCCTAACATACAGCATACGAAAGTTTAGACGAAGAAACTAATCCACAATCTACCGCAAAGTATCATACTTTATTGACTATTGCTTATCAATGGATGAGAAAAACAAAAGGAATGGGCATTGTGCTTAATATTTAAAAAACAACGAATCATAAAACCAATACATATTGAAACTAAGCAAGCTATTTGCGACCACAGCAGGCACATCTACTAATTAAAAGGTCACTTAACGGTGTTTGATTGCGAATTATTTTATAGACATCATTAAACGACATGTTACAATTCATAATGGCTTCTAATTTGGTGCCGGGCTATTGTTCTACATAGCTCATAAAATTTTAATTTCTACGCCACGACTGGTATTGTAACATCAATTCTATCCATGTTAAAAGAATGACTATAAAATTACTAATAAAAGTGTGCATTTTAAAATTGAACAATAAAATGTGGAAAATAACTATTTAAATACCGAACGAATTTATAATTAAATTGTCGTCTTTCAATGATACAGAAGACTTTCTTAAAATAAAAATTTCATATTTCATAAAAAAAACTTTATGCTTCAATCTAATAAAAGAAAATAAAAAACTGTCTGATGCACCAAAATCAAAACAAAGCTTTGATATGAACAATATACGCCCTAAATAGTATTTAAAAGCTAACAAAGATTATCTATTCCATACTTGACCTAGATCAATATCTTTCTCAATTGTAATGTTAAAGCTAAATGAATTACATAGTTACCGATAGAAAACCACATGCATGTCACCTTAGTGTTAATATACTGTTTGCTTTCCAATTCCCATTTAAAACTGTATCTCTGAACACATGGCCAACTCAATTCCCTCGTTCTCAATTCATTTAGCTCGCGCCATCTGCCCGCGAATCGATAGAACAGCACAAAAGGTGACAAAAAGGACGCGAACAATATGTAAAACAGAAAACGCAAGAACAAAATATAACTCATCTCACTCAGCCGACGGACGAGTTGGTCGTTTTTCTG
>DWDV01002812.1:0-11182 GCA_018245615.1 Mimoniades ocyalus | reverse complement strand
ACGAGAGGTCCTATTCCCTACGTTACGTTCTATTCCCGGGTCGGGCACTACTAAATTTTCTAATGTAGATATTCTAGTAGTGGCTCGGAGTCTGAATATGTGTGCGGTATATGGCAAAAGGCTCACCACCTATTCCATCATGGGACTTAAAAGTTACTGGTGAAATGTGGGACTGTTCTACATTCCTCTGCCTACCTCTTCGGGGATTACAGGCGTGATGTTACTTTTAATGTGTGGAGCTACATCATTATTATCATTTGGTAATTAATTTAATGACCTAGAATTAAATTGTACTGATATCACAGAATGTTTAGAAGTAATGATGGCAATGTGGGATCTTAATCCACATATGAGGGGTATAAAAGCAAAAACGCTTCAGTCACAAAACATGTAAACTGAGTTATTTGTGATTTTTTCCTACAGGTTGTTATTTTTTCAGAATTATGGTATTGGTACATTACTTAATTACATCTTATGATTTAAATGATGTTAAGGAGAAGCAAGATGATTAAATTGTTTTCGTAATAATTTATAAATGGTTCAGGAATAAGGCGTGGACTGTAGCGGATTTGCTTTTATACCCTTCATATGTCCGAGGGGTTAAGCACAACCCAGATCCCTAGGGACATATATGTGAACTTTCAAGATGTTATATGATAAATATATAACGGAATTGAAATTAACATAATTTATTACATATTTAATAAATTTAATAAACCACAATTACTTTGAGAAAAATCTTTCTGGCTATATATGGTTAAAGGTTGAATCAATAATTATAATTATTTTATTTATTATTTCAGGCAACTATGGATGGTAATTGACAAGAGGGATGAAATGTTAAGTCTGAAAGCAGTGTACACTGTATCTATTCTGCTTATAGGAGAGTGTGAATCAGCTCATATAATTAAGTCCACAAAAGAAGACAAAATAGCTGTGAAATTAAAAAAGAGTCAGGAAGAGTTAATTAATGGAGTATTGAAATGCTTGGGATATTTCACCACTTATGCTAATATTCACTGTGCTGAACAGGTATTGTATATTTAATGTCAATGAATAATTTAACATCATATCACCCTGGCATTGATCATGTATGCAATACTTTAGGAGTTACACGGTTCAGATGCCATAATCCCGCAAGAGATGTAAAAATATGCTTATATCTCTAGTGGGGGATATTAATAGTGAGGCCTTGTTTTTCTTTAGCAGAGATAGTTACCAATTGTGTGGAATAGGAAATGTCTGGAGGATTGTTATCTGAATCACTAGGTGACACACAAATGATAATTAAGATTAATGTAGTGTGTTTTACATTTTTAATCATAGTTTCCTTCTGTGACCACTAGTTTGTCATGATTGATAATGTTTAATAAATTTCATACCTTTGTATCTTTTCTCCAATTATTTAAATCTGTTTGTATTATGTGAAATAACAATTATAGAATATACATTGTATAGTAAACACATAAATATATAATATTACACCTGTTATCCCCAAATAGGAAGGCAGATTAAGACAAGTGTATTACACACTCATGTTTCTCCTGATATGTTTATGTCCTACTATAGGATAGGGGATGAGTTTATTGCCGTACACCATTCATAAATTTAGACTCTGAACTCCTACAGGAAATATTAGCTAATAGAATCCAACCTGGGAGGATTCGAAACTAGGACCACTTGATCAGCAGTCATGCTTGCTACCAATTAACCAATGAGGCATTATTGTATTTTAAACATAGTATACTAAATATTATTTGATGTGTTTTCGTTTAATACAGATTCAAGGTGATGGCAGGGGTTACCAATGTTTAGTAGCGCTAACTAACAATTATGAAAGTTCAGCTTTGAAATGTCTTATGAATCTATGTTACCTGTCTTCTTGTCGACCTATTTTGGGAACTGCCGGATTCGTTGAGTGTCTAGTGGGAATACTTCAAAAAAGTTCAGGTAATTTTCAAGGCAAATATAAAACATACAAAATTTAAAAAATAAGGCACACAATTACTTCAGAAATTTAAAGATTGTAGTTGTAAAATTCTGTTTTGGTTTTATTCACTCATTCAGGATGTCCTTGTCTTGTTAGTTACGTTAGGCTCTGAATAGTTCTACTTATAACACAAAGTGTATGGTTTTTTTTATTTTGTTTTAGAACATTTGGAAAGTATTTGAGTGTATATGCTGGTTATTGAAATATGATTTTACAAAATGGCATTACAAAATAATTAAACTAATATTTGTAGTAGTTTGTATTTATATTTTAAAACACCTTTTATTTTCTTCAGATTCATTGCTATGGCCGGATGGGGCAGTTAAGGCCCTGACCCATCTCAGTGGCGACTCGGTGAATCGGGCCCGATTGCGTCACTGTGGCGGCTTACGATTACTAGTAGTAGCCGCGCGAGACAATACACATGCCATTCCAGCTTTACTTCAATATGTATTTGATGACATAGGTAGATATGCATTATTAATGTTATATAACCATGCCTGATCCCTTACAGTGTAGGCAGACATAACTAAGTATCTTATCCTTGCAGACATGGTTTTACATTCATTACTTTATATATACACATAAAAAAGTTTATTATGATCAAAAAAGTTTTATATATTTACTTAATAATGTCCATAGAAAAATTGTTTTGAAAACTTAGTTTCCTGAAAAAACTTTCATTTTTATTAATTTATCAAATTTTGAAAAGTAATAGTTTGATATTTGCATTCAATTAGAATAAGGTTTTTCGATACAGTTATCCTTCGATAACTGAATTTAATCAATATGTTTTGCTTCCAAAACATGTTGATTAAATCCTATAGGAATTTGAAAAGGAATACCTATGCTGCAACAACTTTGACATTACCTGTAAAATTCTCTAATTCCACTCAATACCTAAAAAAATAATTATACTTCTATTGGCATCCTTTTCACTATATTATTAGATTACATTTACTTATTTGAAACTACCAATCTTTTCAGCATTTCAAATCCTTATCAATGAAGGCCTTGTTCCTCTTCTTACTGACAAACTTGTGAGCTATCTACGTACAATGGACAATGAACACCACAACAAGTATATTGAACATGGAACTGAAATGAACCCAGAGCCAGCGTCACAAGATACTACATCACAAATAAGAAATAACAGTGCAGGATTGTTAAAAAGGCGAAGGCTGCAAAGTCCTTCATTGACCACAGGAGACGAATTGAAAGTTGTAATAGAAAGAGACAACATGATTGTAGGATTCCTTGACAATGCTATAAGTGATGCAACAGATGAAAGTCAAAGTGATGATGAAACCTCTCCATCATCTCACAAACACTGTAAGAGACCTAGGCAGTCTTCTCCAGAAACTTTGGAAAAGGTATTCAAATAGTTTCCATTAACATATTTTTAACAGGTAAATTTTTAAGTATTTGTAGTAAAGGGGATATGTATTTTTTTTTTCAGAAAACAGTAGTTAAAATGGCATCCAAGAACTGGTGCTCTGGTGTCTATTGGGAGCCTAAAAGCCCAGAATGGCCAACAAGCTCCCAGCAACTGCCCCGTGTCATGACACCTGATAGATTTGACCATTCTCCAGTTTCCCCTTATTCAGATAGTAATAATTCAGCATTTAGCCCTGAATACAGGGGCTCGAGCAGCAAACGTGCCAGATGGGATTGGAGTCCTGAATCTGGATTTAGCACTGGCGAGGGTAGTTCTACATCACCCTCTTGGGCTGAGTATCCCTGGAGTCCCGGGAGCTCTGCAAATCCTACTTCACCAATTACCATTAATGAGAGTAAGACATTATATTCAGATTTTTTAAATTGTGCAACATAAATAAATAAAGTTAATATTAATTTCGGTTGCTCTAGAATTAAATTACGAAATGGCTACTGACTACTACCAAAATATTACAAACTTTTTAAACAAATACAGCTATGTGTTTATTTATTTAATCACATTGTTTTTTATATATTGCATACTCAAGACCAAGCATTTTTATAGCAAACATATGAAAGTGGCAATAGGTACTTATTAACTTTACTATGTTAATTTATGTTTGCAGACAGTTCTGATTCTGAAATATCAGGCAGATATTCACCGGTATGCAGTGAAGTAATAGATCTGGAGAATGAAGATTCAGTAGCTTTGACTAGCAACAATGTGCTTGATGTTACCCATGACTTGGATGACCTTATTGTGGATGATGAAGAAGACTATCCATTGAAAGGTTTGGATGTTGTCTCATTTTTGGTTTGCACATATTAGCCATTGGTTATAACTTTTCAATTTGGTTCTTGACTGCTGTTGTTTCAATGGAAATATTATTTTAAACTGTGGCAATGAAGACCAATTGAAAATTTATTTTTAATAATGATTTGTTTAAAAGTAAAATTTTTGTATGTTAATATAACCAAATTTCAGAGGATGATGTTACAGCAGAGCTAGATACAGCAACTAAATCGTCAAATATTAGTTGTGTGTTAATATTGCTGTTCCGTGTGTCGGCGGGCGCGTGCCACAGTCAAGGTAGCTTACGTGAGGAGCCGCCGCCCAACAACACGTTAGAGCTGCTCACAGGAAACGAGTGCATCAATGCCTTACTTGATTACGTAGAAAGATGCAAGAGGCCATTGGGTAGAGCTGCACGAATTTTGGCAAAGGTTTTCAGGTAGGATTGATTATAAAATGACACTATGTAATATTTAAAAAATATTTACTATTTAAAACTGGTTTTAATTTTTGGTTTAATTATATAAGATGTCATAACTATGCATAAAACATATTTTTTCGAGGTTTTAGATTTATATATTGTAGAATTTTATTGCCACTGGTTATAAACTATTGTATTTATTATTTGTTTCTCCTTTACCACCAGTTCAGAAATAATATGAAATATTTCAGAAATATTCATGCGAGAGTGAAGAAGCAACAGCAGTACTTATTTATACCTCTATTTCGACATGTGAAATAAATTCAACATTTAACATTAATACTTGATTCTGGTTCCTTTACAGCAACACATTGTGTCTAATGAGTATACTTAAGCACAGACTTACGTTAAGATTACACGAGATGTCAGTGAATCCCAAACATCCACCGACTAAATGTATGCAGTGTAAGCAAGTAAGTAGAGTAAAATATGTTCATAGATCCTCAAGTTAATTAAATTGAAAAGTTAATAACTATTCATTTCAGATTGTGAGACTGAGCGTCAAATACTTGGCACAATTATCAATCCTGGCTGAATCAAGTTATGGTATAGGTGAAATAAGTTATCAGTTGCTTAAAGGTAGTTCATATATGAAAGACACACTGTCACTAACATTGCCATACATTGTGAGGTAAGGAGGAAAAATATCAATATTCATTGATAATCTTAGTGAAAATCTTTAGGTGTTCTTTGATTATAATTATATATTTCAAAACAATGAAATATTTTCTGAATCCATTTTCAACATACAACATGATATATTTGTAAATATTGTTCTTTTACCTGGAATTATAATACAGTTGACTTGCAATTAGAATAGATATTGTTTACCATTAGTACTTTCCTCTACATGAATTTGACATCACATCAATTCTGAAAGAGGTAGAACATGAATTTAACATAATATTTATTTCTCCCACAGGACTGAAAAACCACTGAAGAAGTATTTCATAGATTGCAATGCATTAAATTTGTTACTGCAAATAATAAATGAGTCCAAGGAAAATATTCAACACTGTGTCATTGCTTTATCAAAACTGGCAAGTACTATTCACATAAAGGATCCTAAAGTTCTTGAAAATAGATATAAAGAGCAAATTTATATTAAATACGATCCCATTTTGGATAACCTATCGAAAGATGAAGTCGTTACTTTTGAACTGGATGACTCAACAACAGTGATGGCTAACAAAACGTTCTTGTGTCAAAATTCCGATGTATTCTCTGCTATGCTACTCGGTCAATTTAAGGAGTCAGCTGAGAAATGTGTCAGGTTAAAGAACGTTACGAAACCAGCATTGGAATATTTGTTGACCCTATTGCATTGTGGTGTCAATAATCCTAAAAGTGAAATTAAAATTTTCCCAATGGCTGTTGAATTAGAAACCAATTTAGAAGTCTTAATACTGGCTGATAGGTTTTTGTTTGAGAAATTAAAAGAACAGCTGTGTAGTGCCATTCTACAATTCCAGTTAACACCTAAAAATGCTGATAAAATATACATTTGGTCACTGAATGAAGGCATGGGATTCTTGTGTGTGGAAGCTGTGGCATATTTGTTGACTGGGAAGATGTCCGATTCAGATAGAACACAGTCATTTCAAAATATACTTAGTCTACAATACAAAGACCAATGGCTGGATGATATAAAAACAATGATTCTACGACAGTTACAAAAATGAAATATAGTAACATGAACAGTCAGCATAAACTTCTCTAGAATTATTAAATATACTACATAATTATAGTTGATATATTTACAACTACAGGAATTAAATTATAATATATCTTGTAAAAATAATGTTTAACTTCCAGTTACAATTGTTGTGATCATCAATTCCTATTTTATAGGTCAGAAGTGTAAATATAATGTTACAAATTTTTAATATTGTCATAACTCTTTCATTTGATATATTTTTTCATGTCATAACATGACATTTAACTGTTAAAATCAGACAAGTTCCTTACACTCTACACAATAATACATGAATTATATTTAGAAAAAAAATATATATTTCAATGCATTATAAATAATTACTTTTCTTTAACAACTTCATTGAAAAACAATTCTACATTACAATTTCTATTTATATCTTTCTAGTTTGTAAGGTCAAACTTATATTCTTGTTTGGTATTAACACTTGTGAAGTAATAGCTTTAACATTTGTATCATTTGAACATTTGAATTCAAAATTGTTGACCACCTGGAACAATGGAAATTTCGTTGAATGTTGAATATATACAATGTTAATAATACCCACCACATACGGAATGATCTGATGTGATAATAAAATAATGTTATATCAAAACATTCTTACAAAGAACCCACCTAATGAAATATATAATAAATATATTTAATGTTTTTGCACATTTTTTTGTATAAACGACTGAACAGTATACTTTTATACAATATATCATTTAATCGATCCATCCTAAAGAGACTCCATTTCAAATCAGATCTTTGGAAGATATAGTTCTGTACTAATTCTTAAGTAAGTTTTGAAAGCATTTATTGCATATCAACTGATATAACTCTTGAGTTATACTCTAAATTGTAGAAGCTTTAAGTTAGAAAGTACATTTGTCCTTTTTATATCAACAATAGCCAACACTCAACAAATGCATGATGCATTCTTTCAAACAAGAAATTTACTAAAAATTATAACATCATCATCATCAGCCTAATGCAGTCCACTACTGGACATAGGCCTCCCCTAAGGGTTATGCCCATAATCCCCACGCTGGGAATGCAGGTTGGCGATCGCAAAGCAAAGTTTCTTGCACCACCTACACTGCTGCCCATAGGGAGCCAGGGTATGTAACGGTGCCGAGGCAGACCGCGCCGTACTGTGATTGGCCAGTGTCAGGTTTATTCACCTCTTATGACACCCTGTATTCCTGCATGGGGGGAAATGTATTCTTAGTCCGCCCTGACATGGATACAATGTAACATACATATTAATAATCGTTTGAGCTCTTCTAATGAATATCTTACCTGACTTACAATCTCAGTGAGTTGTAACATTGCAATCTTTTTACCAATGCAAGACCTGGCTCCAAGTGCAAAAGGCAATGATGCAGAAGGAACATGATAAGTGAGATTATTTCTTCTTGGGTCATTTCTATCCCATCTGTATGGCAAAAAGGTGTTCGGATTGCTAAAATTCTGTTCATCACGTCCTGAAGTGTATATTGAAGCTATTATTGGTGTCTGAAAAGAACCAACATATATTGATAATAGCATTTGAAATTTTAGTGATTAATAAAATATTTTTGATCAATAGGAAAATTGGCATAAAAATAGGCCTGTCAATTAAAATATGAATATATTACTGCTTGAAAGCAAGTTAATAAAATAAAGGTACATTTAATCATTTCTCTTCGGCCTCCAGGTAACAGTGGCCATGATTTCCTCCTTTATATGACCATAGGGATCTTCAAGTTCACTAGGAGCCTCTGGTATCCTTAACTTTCTACGCACTGTGGGTGATAGAAGCAACATGTTCTGACCGAGACCAAAGACACTCGATGTTACCCAGTACAAACACATACAAGAGGGCACACTGGCAGCTACAGGTATCATTATTATTGAAAATATCCTGAATCCATTAGTGAATATTCTGTACAATCTGGATGGTGCTCTGAGTTTTGCCATTCTCTGTAATTCAATTATTGCTAAGTTGGTTGCTCCAAAAGCTACAGGCAAAATGTATGAACTATCTGGCACTGTCAAATTAGGAAACCAGCTTATCCCACCCACTGATAGTTCAAGAAACGTTATCATGCTTGCCGCATCGCCGTCTTGTGTATATACAAGGTTTCGGAGTGCAAATGACATACACACCCATATCGGGATTTGAAACCAAATCAGCATGCTTGCTTTGAACGGATGACAATTATCACGTTCTATTAAGATCCTCCATTGTTTCTTTAAAGATCGCTTGAATAGCCCTACTGCCTGTTTGTCAGTTAGGTTGTAGACCTTTTTCGCTATTGTAGTCTCTTTTTTCAGCTCATTAACCATATCTTTCAGTTCCAATCCGATGTTTTCCACTTTTGCTAAAATGTAATTTTGATAAATGCTAAGGGGCAGAGTGATGGTTGCTCGTATAAGTAACGTGGATACTACGATTGTAGCCCACCAAGTCAACCCAGTTGCTTCATGGAAATACAGCAGCCCGTCTTGCATTACACTCACAGGATAACTGTTTGATATGCTTGTATACAATTCCGCTTGCCATTTCACTAAACCTTCTATAGATAAATGACGTTTGTTTGTCACACAAGGTAGATATTTCACATTGTTATGATAGTTAAAGTCTTTCTGAGTTTGTACAGGTTTCTGTATGCCAATACTACTAATACCGCTGTAACTACGACAGTTAGATATTACGTGATTAATTTTAATTCTAGTTAAATATTTGAAGTTATTCATGTTTTTATTATTTCATTTCCCATAATAAATTAAATCATCACTAAAACCTCAGATACAGATAAGTCTAATAACCTAATTTGACTAACTTAATATATTAGTGACATTAAGCTGTCAAATGCTCAGTGACGTCTTGACAGAGTAGTACAGTAACTAACATAACATCATGCACGTTTTCCCCCAAAGGGGTAGTCCGAAGGAATATAATTTATGTCATCGTATTCTAATAAGTTTTGAAAAAAATATGATTTTTATCGGAACAACATGTCAGCTCTAATAGAAAGTAACAATAAAATTTCTCTCAATAACTGGTAGAAGTGTTACAAATGTCTATTTAATTTACCGTAAAATTCCATGAGTAAAATCGGAACATAAATATCAAATTTAATATCACATCATGAAATTAGATCATGTTAAAACCTTAATTAAACATAAACATGCTACTATCACTATATTATTTTCAAAATCATGAAACATTAACATTTTCATTCGGTTTCCTAGAGCAAATAATTACTCACCCCTTCTTTTATTTTGTATGGTCCCAAGTAGCATTCCTTTGGTAAAATTCTTGTTAAGAACGGAGCAACTGGAAACAATCTCATTGACTCCTTTACAACGCTTGTAATAAAAGATCTTTCTTTTTTTCGTATTTCATGAACTACTTCTTTGTTTTTCGAAAGTAATAATAGGATCCAAAGTGTAGTATAGGCAGTCTGAAAAATATATATCTTGTGGTAGGCTGTACATTGTTAAAGAGTAAACAATATACAAATAATATGAGATAGGGCGTAGAATGCCCTTAAAATAGATTATGATTATCGATAATCTTATAGGGCAGCGATTAAATCGCTGCCATATAAGATCTGAAAAAGGTATTTTTTCAAAATTACTTTCAAGTATCTTGATGGAGTAATGATTTTAAATAGACTTTATTTCTTTGCTACGCCTAGCAAAGCGCAATGATTCTTCACTTCGCTTCATTATTTCATCACACGGTAAATATTATTTTTCAAAAACGTAAAGTGCCATTAATGTTTTTCGATCCCGAGGAACTCGAATAAAATGTCTACATAGTGACGCATATACAAGCTCAAGCCCAATAATAACGACCAGAAGTATTTTATGTAGTACTTTGTAATGTAGATACACAAAAGCACGTAAATTCTATACGGACAGAGGTATTTGGAATTTTGTATTCTCTGCCCACCTCGTACTCACACCGTACCAGGTCTCTACTTGGTGTCACGACAAAATAATAACGATAATGAAAGGACCTCATATCTTCTTATCACTTCTATCATTGGACGTACCGTATCACCAGCGGCGATTATGAAGTCGGCCACAATTCTCGTGATAACGTCGTGGCTAATATTTTCATCCACAAATTTCTTCATCAAACCATTATTACCATCCATATGTGCCAACATTTCCAACGACATTTTTTGTGCTGAAAGTTGATGAGTAAAAATAATAAAAATGTAGAATTTAAAAATAGCTGTTTCGGTACTTCAACGATTATCAAATTTACAAAAAAGTATGTATATATACCTAAAAATAGCGATAAATCCACACATTCCTTGAAATCCCTCCAAGGTTTCAAATTAAGTCGCTGATACCACTGAATTGGAAGTCCATATAGGTTTGTCGTGCTTTGAAATATCTTTTTTACCGACTGCGAAAATATCTCTAGAAGCTCATTGTAATATTGACTTGTTTTCATTGATGATGTATTGCCAAACAGAACGCTTATAATGACTGCAAAAAATACGAACAAATAAAAAAAAACATTAAAGTAAGTACATCAGTATCTAACTGATGGGGGAGTTAGAAGTCTCCCAAACGGGCGTGCATGTATGAAGATAGTGATGTATGTGGAAGAAGCACGACAGGTTTGTAAGGATAGAGATATTTGGCACTCTGTGCTCTCTGCCGACCCCTTAAGGGATCTGGCGAGAAGATATGTATGTATGTAAAAAAAATACTTGACTCGTTCTCTGACTTGCTGACTGCATAGGATAAGACTAAGTTAAAAAAAACGTAAATCACATG
>DWDV01002811.1:0-11185 GCA_018245615.1 Mimoniades ocyalus | reverse complement strand
TGGATATGTGCCCGGTATATGGCAATAGGCTCACTACCTATTCCATAGTAGCCATTGTGGGACGTAAACGTAAGTGGTGTAACGTGGGAGTGTTCTACGTTCCTATGTCTACCTCTTCGGGGATTACAGGCGTGATGTTACGTTTTTTTTCAGTATGATTGAAGAATATCAGCATGAAATTTAATTTCTGTTAAAATGAATCGAAGTAAATGGTGTTAGACAAATAATATATACGTAATCCCGCGAGAGGTAGGCAGAGGCGTGTACTACACTCCCAAATAATATAAATATTTTACTGCATATTCTTGTAATATGGTATGCGACCAGAATCCTATATGTATAGCATGATATTTTTCAATACTCGTTACCTGTGGTACAAAATAGAATTTATATTTTTTTAGAAAGTGAAAAGTTGTCTGTTGTGTGACACAATAGAGAGGACTTTGTGGAAACCACACGGTCACCGGTTTTGGGTATTTAATTCGCCAAATTTCAAACCGCCGGACACCACAATAGCGCGGGCATCGTTACGCGGTGACACTGACGAATGTGTGCGTTTTATAGACACACTCTTTGTTTTTCGTCCCCTTTGTGGTTTCGTGGCGTATGTAAAATTTTTGGCAGATTTATGGACACAGTAGCGCTCTTATAGATGCATTGGTTTGATTATGTCGTTTCGAATGCTTTGTAAGGAATGTCGGCATAGTAAAAAAAACTCTCAGTGTTGACAGCCTTTATGTTGTATAATATAAGATTTGTTATTGATGTTATAAATATAAATAAAATATAAACCAAATATGCTGTGTACATTAATAAAATATTATATATTTAAAATCATAGTTACGAGTAAGTTAACTTTACACAGTTTTAAAATAGAAGCGCGTGAGGTCTGTAACCATAGAGATGTTGATGCTCTCTGCCCACCCCGTAAGTCACCTAGCGAGACGATGTAGTGGTAATAAAAAACAGTATTACCCCTTAGTATTATCAGAAGATGATGTTGATGAAAATAATAGTTTATTTCTAGTAAAAAATAGTATTATACTTCAGTAATACGAAATAAATATTAAGTTCTCCAAAAATCTCACACTTACTGTTTATTAATTTGAAAACCTTTTTTCAATATGAATAATACATAGTATTTAACTGCTTTCTAAAATGAAGTAGGCATGTATGTTATAATTTTAATATTGATAGTTAACGGTCCACTGAAACTCAGTAATGTAATGGTTATTACCAATTCAATATAATTCCACGACAATGATAAAGGTACATGATTTCTGAGCAATATGAAAATATTTCCATAATTCTGTATATTTGCCGTTATAATGTGAACTTTGTTATGAAACGAATAGATAACTTGCCCTTCCCTACGAAATTGATATGCGAAATGGGGCTAGTAATTGCTTACTTAAAATATATAAATTTTAATGTTCCCTGCGAATTTGATTTCTATTACCCTTTTTAAAAATACTTATAAAAACATGAAAAGTAGGCTCAGGTACAATTTAACTTTGTTTAATTGTGTTTGTGATGTAAGCATATTTAATAATATTAGCACTTGAATATAATGTATTCAATTGTTATTTATTGTGGTTATAAATATATTAATTACACCGCTTAATATTTCTAACTTCAATAGGATTTTTTTTAAATAATTAGTAATCATTAACAATAGTCAAAAATCACAATGTGCTTTATTACACTCGTTCCTTTTAACCCTATATGATTATCAGCATTGCAATTATATATTATTTTAATACATACTATAAACTGAAACAGTTTCGTGCGTGAATGTACTCCCGCGATAGCAGTTTCGGATAGCGTGTATCTGATGAACGGAATTTGACTTGAATTATGTTATTGGGATCTGAATAACTGTAAATACTCGAATATTTCGACCGCTGTTTACTTATATTGACGATTAGTATCTGTTTACCTTTTATTATATTAAACGTAATAAGACTAATATTGAAATCAAACACATTGATGAATAATTAAATGTTGCCACTATTAATAAATTACTTTTTCAATATGGTTTTTTTATCATTTTTTTTGTTCTATTGATTACAAGTATATAAAACTGATAATTAAGGAAGTAACTGTAAATGTAACTATACCTATGTACGACTAATATGAATTTCAAATACTAATTAAACAGGAATACCTAAACAATATAAACTTTTATATCAACACTATTTTATGTCTTAAAATATATCCATGTGTTGATATAATTAAATACGTATATAATTTCCAATGCTATAATTACACTATCAAACAGTGCATGCTCTTGGTAAAATAAAATATAGTGCCGTCAAGACATCCAGTTTTAAGATCTAGATAACTTTACTTAATTTTAGGTTAAGTTATACTCGCGTGAGATACTTATAACGGATGTTTTATTCTACTCCGGAAAATAAGTGCTCCAAAAGAAGCTGCATGAATCAGATGTATCACTATAGCGAGTGATGAAAACGCAACAAAAATGTTCAATATAAAAGTTATCGTCATTCGTATGCGCAAATATTATTAAATAACTCATAATAACGCCACAGTACAATACAAATAACAAAAAAGGAGTGAATTGGTATAACATATGACCACTGACTAATTATTACTACGACGCATTTTGCGACTACCTAATAAAAATCCTTAATGTGAAATTGTTGTACGAAATACCACGGATAAAGTCTACACCTTATTTTCTCTCCACAATACGTACATTAAACAGGAGTAACTTGCGTCTCCGACAGACAGGTGCAACACGCGAGGATGCTCCAAATCGTCCACGCACTTTGCATACAAAATGCGCTTCCAAAGTTAAATTCATAAAAATGCCTCATCACACCCCATTATGGAACAATAAATGGAATTCAAGCACAAAAAGCCAATGAAAAAAAAATCGGCGTCGCCTCTTACATAACACATTCGGGTACGGTTAGTAACGAAAATAAGTAGCCAACATTTATTCCGAATGCCGAGCGAGGTCGGAATTATCAGCGGGCGAATCAAAAAAGGCCGCTGCGACTCGAAAAAAAAGGCAGGAGAAACGAAACAGTGGACAAGAAATTATGATACTACCAAATACGCGAGGAAAAAGTCATTGTATATACTCGTATAAGTTTATTCCGAATGCCAATCCAATTATCTGGTTCGAGACACGCGGCCCGTACATTAAATTTGTTGCGAGCGCGAAAAATTCCAATAACACTTGTCTACCTGACTGTACCTGCCTTTATCCTTGTTTAATACCGCAATTAGGGCGATTATGCCAGTATATTTTTATTTTGTGTCTATTTGTGGCATCAGTAATGAGACTTTATTTAATACACTACTAATATAGAATGCTAGTTACTTTTATTAATGTCTCATTTAATTGTTAAAACAGTAAAGTATAAATTTATTTTCATTTTCTTTACAACCAAATGGGAGGTCTAAAATATTTGTGTACACTACACAACTTATCTATACGGTTAATGTCATGAACATGTCAACCGGTTCATGTCTGGTTCAGAGTTATATTCCTTTCTAAGCCTGACCATACAAACTTCGCAATTTTTGTCTAGAATCTTTTCTTCCAGTTGAGTTGAATGTTATGTTTGTCAGTACCTTTACATCTACCGAAGTCAAAATTTGATTATATTTAAAATTTATATTGCCTATTTTAGGGATGTCTGTCTGACTCAGAATTTGTTTCCCTACTATAATTATGTATATATTATGCTTTGGGTAACGTTCAAGTTGAATTACATAAAAATACGAAAAAAAACATGTTTGTCTGTAAATTTGCAAATATTCTAGACCATTATTAGGAACAATACAGAGAAAAATTTATTAACAAAATACATATATTAGTCAAAATGAAATGTTATGTAGAACATAAGCGCTCATACTAGGTTGTATACGAGTACTTGCGTTACGGCTAATAGCACTCTATCTAATATATTCATAACGATTACAAGCCTCAATGCGTTTGAGTTTTCTGAAGACTCGGAATATATTCATCATATAGAGGTTGCTATCGTAAATGAGGCATATTACAAACTGCGGTACCATTGAATCAACCTAACATGGGACCAACCGCGCAAAACACCTCATTAAACTAATTAGTCCGAAAAAATCTAACAAGAAAAGAACAACCGTCGATCAGACCCACAATTCCGGGTACGCGGTATCAAGATGGCCGCTACCGACGCTAATGGAAGGCGCCTTGTAGGCATTATTAAGCCTAATGTATGCAGTGATGTGCTAGGCGATTGCGAGGCAAATGTCAGTATGTGTTAACTGGGATCCCTGCCTCCTGTTTAATTGTTCCATCTTTAATTTTGCAGGATTTGACGTTTGCTGTGAATTCGAAATCTACAAGTGATATCAATAGAATATGAGTAGAATGCTACTTTTGTTTCATCTAATCTTTTACGCGTATCTTTCATGTACCACTACCGCGTTGTAGTTAAAGATATAATGCTTGAGTTGAAGTTTTTAATTAGAAAGATTAATTATATCAAATTTTCTACATAACATTCACATACAGTAACAATGGTACCGTGTTTGACACCTGTCAAACTGTGCGAATAGTCCTGAATGCTATTCCCAACAGGGCAACAATCTGAATAATTTCCATTATCTGTAGTGTTTCAATATTTGCAGTCTCAGCCTACAACCGTCTGTGGCGTGAAAAGCACAAGGAATCCTAGTGAGGCACTGTGTGTATGAAGCGCCAAATCTAAATAAAACTTGCCGCAAATTAAAATGTGACAAAAACATTGCATTATCATAACATTACATGAAATTTGAACGGTTTTTTTACTTTGCTGTTTCATACATACATTTTCATTGTCATCCACCTCTTAGAGTTATGCACTTGCTGATAATGTAGACATGTTTCAATAGCTTCGTTGCCATAAGAAAAGTTAAGGCCCGATCTATTAACATTTGTAGTTCTCACGTTAATTCCAATTACCCAATTACAGCATTCCATGAATCCATCGCGAATTAAGAGAATATCTTCACTCCATTCGTTTATGGCGTCTTGGCGAAGTGGATACACCAACGTCTAGTACAGCAATAAATCTCGAGTTTATGTGTGAAGCAATGACTTCTGAATTCAACCTTTTATATCAGAGATTGATGGTTAATGGATTCTCTATAAACGGACGCAGGTACACGCGAGAGATAAATCCGATTTTATTGCCCGCTCTAGGAACTATTTCACTCTGTGTATTACTTTTCGAAAATACGTCAGAGTTTACTATACAGCCGATATCGCGATTTATGTTCGTTTAAGTACATTTCAATAGTACTTTCGACAAAATCGAACGTTTATAAGCTTTATCGGTTATGACTGGTTGAATATGATTGAGGACTTAAGTTGACTTTGGTCGACCTTTAATCTAACTCTATGATATTCATCTCCCAGTCTTCTTGAGTAAACAGATTAAGGGGTTTTATTTCAAACGTACTGAGTCTTGTAAGTGTCCTGAAGTATGCAACAATTACTAAACCTGTCAGATATCTTAAGGTAGTAACGTTAAGTTTTTTCTCCGAGCTATGTCTTAAAATATTTATCGGTGTAGAATTCTTGGAAACGGAGAATGACGAGACGGAGTGTGAAGAATAATTGTTACTAGTATCAATACACTTACACTCAAGTCAGCAGACTTAGGAGGTCGTTGCGGAGTAGAGCCGTTTTTATCCATACTCAGAAACAAATTTAGCGTCATCCTATATTTATTACAAGTACATTCCTATCCCGGAGTTTTAAGTGAGCATTGAAAGTCTGATGGTTTAGGTCTTAGCCTAACATTCAGGAGGTCCTAAGTTCAAATGTTGACGCGAAAATATTTTCGCTAAAATATTTAATGCAAAGTTATGTGCATTTAAAAATTAATAGCATTTGCCGTAATTCACAAGGAAAACATTGTGACGAAGTCTGCATACCTTACAGTTATGTTCAAGGTGTGAACCCACACTTGGCCAGTGTTGCAAACATGGCCTGCACGCTTCTAATTCTGAATTTTTTGATATGTCTCTAGACAGCCTCGGTGGTCGAGTGGCTCCAAACGCGACTGCTGTTCGAGAGTTCTTGGGTTCGATATCCTTGTCGAGCATAGTTAAATTTTTCTAATTTGCAATTTATAGCAGTGGCTCGGAGCCTGGATTTATGCTCGGTGTATGGCAATAGTCTCACACCTATTACGTAGTGGGACTTAAACATAACTGGTGAATTGTTGGGGTGTAGTAGTACACCTGTACACTCTTCTGCTTACTTCTCCGGGGGTTGCAAGCGTGATATTAAGTTTGACGACATAAAATGTTAAAATGGATGATGATGATGATATCATATTATGTAAGGAACACAAAATATTACACGATACTTAGTAAAATACCTAAGAGCCCATTAATCTTCATCAATGTTTAAAAAATATGTACATATGTACATATATTACTTTTTCGTACATATTGCATAGAAACTGATTTTGTTGAATTCTGGAATGGCATCTTGGATCGTGTGTACGATAAGTATGGGACTTTTTAGAATACTTGTTTATATCTGACAGCTAAAAGAGTATAAATCAAGAGCCATCAATAGCACAAAATAATTTGTACAGTATGAGATTCAAATAATGCGTACAAAATTACTTCGGAAATTGCTCTATTTAGATATTTTGTGTCTATTATTTCGTTTAATAGCGATCTCAATTACACATAAATGGAGTTATTAAGTATGTAGCAGCAAAATTACACACATTCGGTTACGAGAGAGTCGACCTAGATGTGGAGTAAACGGATACTAACGAACGGAATAGAATGTATGTAATCAAGAAATTGTGGTAGAGTCCAGCGACTCTACCATTGAATCAGTAAGCGGAGTTTTTTTTTTAATTTGAACATTATTGCAACTAAAGATTGAGTGGCAATCGGAAGGATATTGAGATTTATTCAAATTGAAAGTATTTACGTCCTGCTGAGAACAAGATCATTACAGCGGGACGCTACGTTAGCTCTTGTAAACGAAAATAAACACTAAAGTGACTAGTAGATCTTTTTACGTTTGTCCTGTTTTTTTTTCACAAACTTGAAATCTTAACGTCTCAAATCATTTCTGCTTAGTTATATCTAATCATTGGCAAATATGTTTTGTCGTCTTCATAAATAGAGTAGCTGCAGTTAAATGTACACTAATATGTAAAACTCGGTTTTTGTTTAAATTAGTAAGTTTCTCCATATAACAAATAAAATGATATTTTGTTTTAACAAATGTTAACTTTATATTTCGTGTAATTTACAAATATCATGGCAGTGTAATGATAATGTTTTTTCAAATTATTATTAAATATATAGGTAATTGTTCGTCATTTTTGCCGATGTAAAGCAGAAGATTAGTATTTAGATGACGCCATTGCTCGATCTTTTGTACACCGACGGTAGGCTGAGGCTGCTATGCTTGTCAGCCATCTATTTAGTATTAATTTTAATTTAATGTTTGTTTCCTTTAAATGTTTTAAAGTTTTAACCTTTCGCTTCTGAACTATACGTTCAAGAATAAATTTATTCTCATAAAGAATTGTACATTCACGTGCAATGAGAACTTATAAAATAGTCTTACTAATAATATTACAATTCCATTATTAGCGATAACTTTGCTATAATAATACCCTTATTAATATAAACGACGAAATACAATACTGGAAAAAGAATGATACACAACGATGTTAGTAAAATTATAAAATATTCTTATTTAAAATGTTTGTTCAAAAACGAAAAGTATTAGGTCATGATTCTTGATATATTCACAGTACTATATTCTGTTTCGCTTGTTCTGTGCAAATAAACCAAGATCTTGAAGAGTTGGTACTAATTTATTCCAGTTGACTACGGGGACAATTTGTCATTTTCAATATAATTTATATGATTTACGCAATCAATATAAATGATATAAAGCAGACGGAAACAATTCCCAAGCCTCGTAACGCTGCTTGCGATTAATGACCTAGTATTTTGTATGTTTCCTCTCGCGGTTGGATTACCGGTAAATGTTTTAATTCTAATAAAGATACAGTCATTTAACATCTAATGAGGCGAGCGGCACCTATTAATAAGACATGTCGTTAATTCGGTAAAATTAATAGGGACACTTCACTCCTCTTCCTACGCCATAAATAAAAGGTTTTCTTTAATGTGGCTAATTTAATTTATACGAGTTCTCTCACCGTTTATTTTTTTTTCCTTCGCTCGAGTCGTGCAAAGTTTAAGGGATTTCTTTTTATCTCCCTCTGGTGTGTCATTCTTGTTTTATTTGTGCGCGGCCGCTTGCTGTCTTCATTTTGAGTTTTGGACGCATTATTTTCGTATCCGTTCGTTAAGAGCCGTCCTTAAGTTTTCGGGGAAATTAAATGAATTACCATTAAGGATATCGTTATTTCTACCTCTGCAGCAGGGTAACTAATACAACTGTAGGTTCGACGTACCCACGGTGTCATTATTCACAAATTACTACCTTGGATAAGGTGAGTATAATTCTCTAATATAGAGAGAAATGCTTCTGGTCGTAATACGAGTATATTATTTTTGCTTATTAAAATCCCGTCCATCGTCGTTTAGCGTATTCATAGAGGACTACAGACCCATATATCTGTTGAACATGTATGAACCCTTTAATGTTATATTAAAAGACATGATAAGAAAATCAAAAGCGGGCCGTAAAATAATCCGCAAAATCTTTAAATCGGCTAAGCGACTACACGTCAAGTATTTTATGTCCGTTTTATTGCGCACGGTACTTTGAACGAGTTTTAATTTTAGCTCTTGTGGGATTTTCGCTCAATTATAAATAGCAATTGCGGTTATAAAACTCGGGAACACGAAAGCAAATTAAACAAGGGAACAATACAAGGTAATTACCGTGACAAATAATATGAAAAGTAATAGTTTCTTTGAGGTGAGCTCCCGGCGCGGCTCCCCGCCGGTTTTAAATAAGTAAATACATTTCCTTACAATAGAAAAACATAAACTGAAAAATGTCAACAATGCCTTCGGAAAGCACGTTCCGAGCGTACCTTACGACGACTGCGCGACCTCGTAATACGTTGCAATAAGATCTATTTTTGTTCAGCTAAAGAATTGTGACAAAGCTGCGATCACAAATGCAAAGACTTATAGATGAAAGTACTCGTACTTCTACATTTAACTTATAACATTTTTTAAATAATTTAGATGTTACATGAAAATAATTGTAAGCAGCGTTTTGTTACCTAGCCGAACCTCTAAAAATTTTGAAGATATGAGGTTAATCCGAAATAAATTTGATACTATACTCTCTCTGGCTTTCTTTCCCGCATTAAAGTGTTAAAGCAAACTGTTAAGCTTCTTGATCAAATACATGGAGCATCACATGAATCAGATATACGTGCCTTTATGTATATATTCATTTGGAAAAAAACACTATTAGCGCCAACACTAGCTTCGCCGGTTTTCAAATAAATACTATTTTATTGTCATATTGTAAAAATTTAGAATGCCATTGAATCAGACCAATTTAGGCCAATTGAGTTAAAACAATTACCTACATTATCTTTAGATCTTTAGATTATCATCAATCAGTCATCACACCAAAGCGTTGTTAAAAATACGAGTAGATCTAGAAACAACATTCTCATGATAACATGAATATGTATGATGAAATGCGTATCTACATAATATCAATAAATTACTATTATTTTTCACATCAAATAATTAATTTACATGCAAATAAAATTTACGAAATGGGATCTTAAAGAGTCATATAAAGTTACATTACTATTAATCTAGTCTCGACTTCTCGGAGCGGAACCAATTAATTTTGCGTATCAATCGTTGGATATTACATAGTTACGCGAGCAACGTCAGTGCTACGAATATCAGGTATAAGTCCAATATTAGATTCACATTTATTAACTTTAGTTTAGTTTGGTCGTGTGCGTTGCAAGTGCGACTAACGAACGGGAGGTCTTGTGTTCGATTACCGGGTCGAGCACTACTACTTTTTTTAATTTAGATTTTCTAGTAGTGGCCCCGAGTCTGGATATCTGCCCGGTGCATGGCAATAGGCTCACCACCTATTCCATAGTGGGACCTAAACGAAACTGGTGAAACGTGGGAGTGTTCTACATTCCTCTGCCTACCTCTTCGGGGATGATAGGCGTGATGTTACGTTTACGTTTACATTAATAAGCTTGGATCATATACGTACCAAGTATATTATTACAGTAGCAGTAGTACACTATCCCTAATAATTTATACAAATATCATAACACAATTTTGATCGATCCGAGCATTAAAGTCTCATCATTTTGCAGGAAGTCATACTTTAGCGTTATACTCTAGCTAGCGCAATATAGAGCGCTAACGTGTTGGGAAGATATAAAATTACCAGCCAATAAACCAGCTCGAACACACATGCTAATAGAAGCTCGTGACCCGCGCTCGCTTTAATTGTCACCGGCCAGTGTGCCCGAGTGCCGCCAAATATGGTAGAGCCTAAAGTCCGGAGTCACGCGCAAGATCCAGTGGGAAGTATGGTGTTCGACCCAAAGACGGTGGTGTTTTTTCGCAAATAAGCGGCCGGGCTTTGTCTGGTTGGAGTTAAAAATCGGTGGGTCGGGGAATGTATAGCTTTAAGAGATGGTAGCCGTAGAGGGAATTCTAGGTGAAATAATATATACTTTGCCCAGGTTCTCTTTAGATACCCGAGACAATATTATCTATGCCTAATAGTATTTCTGTACCTATTTTATAGTATTAGGTTGCAATAAGCGTACTGCTGGTTTTAGAGTAATTACTAAAGTAAGTAAAATCTTTATATTTATGTGTAAATAAAATAAGCTGGAATTTACGCCATATATTAAAGATTTTACAAGCGCTACAGGAAAGTGCAGAGGCAAATTAAATGTATTTCTAATTTTTCAACGGGCAACACATAGCGCTCACTGCTTATAAACTCGTACTTGTAATTAGATAATGAGGAAAAAGAATATTCACAAATAACTAAGACTCTATACTAATCTGCGTTCCATTTAAGTGTCTATAAAAGTTTCTCCATCGCTGAATAGTTGACAGACACGCGCCATACCAATAATGTAATATCATTAATCGGATCGAAGAACAATGAGACACGGTCATACCGGAGCTACACGCTATGAAAGCT
>DWDV01002810.1:0-11188 GCA_018245615.1 Mimoniades ocyalus | reverse complement strand
CCGCATGCCCAGCATGGGGATTATGGACATAACCTCCCAAGGGAGGCCTATATCCAGCAGTGGGCTGTAATAGCCTGATGATGATGAGAGTTATAAAAGACTGAGAATTCGGTTCAATGCGATTAGATCTAATGTTAGGTTATAAGGAGTAGACAATGTCCTAAATTCCGCATGCTCTTAAATTTCTCCAGGTCCATAATAAGCAGAGCCACACAGAAATCCAGATTTTCGTTTGAGTCATAAGATAGGTGGATCGTGGGAGTGTACTACACTCCTCTGCCTAACATTTGAAAGACGTACAGGCGTGGTGTTATTTTATGTTACATTAAAGTCATATCTGATTTGCGTAACTGACGCAAATAAATTCACTAGTGGTCGGGTCGTGCAATATGTCAGTGCATCGGGAGTCGGGAGTCATTGGGAAATAGCGCGGCAGAAGGCCAACGTACCGCCGGCCGCCATCCGCAAATAGAAACGAAGGTTGCTACCCGCTTTGGATTATTTCGCTAAGTTCCTCAACATTCCATGACATTCCGTGACGGTCCCTTGCCGCAGCGAATTCTCTTAACCCAGAGGATTCCTTTAGCATAACAAAAAAGACATTCCTAATATATATCGCGCATCAACAATCCTGGCAATTTTTCAAATTACCACAAATACCAGTATTATCCGTTCTTGAAGTAGCAAAAATATTCTTATCCCAATATTACGTAAAGATTAGGTATGTATGTATAATCCAATCGTGACATGTGTTGCTGTATATCAAATACATGAAGAAGTTTCAAAAGTCCGGTTGCCAAATCCTGGATTACAAACTGGGAGCTTGTCTGGTCGAAGGCGGCACGCTGTCTCACACATCGACCGACCGACAGACGGACACGCACACCTACTTGTGGTCTAAAAATATCAGCCCGAGAAATATTTTAATCCAAATAGCCCGTTTAATGCACATTCCCTTTGGCTTCGGAACAATCTGGATTTTTTACGCCTTTACGTGAGAGCGTTGCCCCGCTTCGAGTTTTACGTCGTAAGCCAACAATTGAAAGTGTGTCATAAGACTGCTTCGATGAAAAAAAAAAACGCTGTGACGTCACATTCTTATTAGTGACCGCTTAATCTTCTTAGTCGGCTAGACAAAACAAATTCAGGGGCACGAATATCTTAAACTTTCCGATTTCCGTAAAAAGAAGTGTGTTAGGGGTCAACGTGATTTCCTCTTGCATTCCATATCGCTGACATAAACCGTACAGCGCAGTTATAATCAAATTAAAAACAACGTGCAATGAGTTCGACGAAGCATACCGACCGGATGATCCAATACGTGGATATAAAAATTCGTATCTGAACCAAGCCATACATAAAAGCAACCACAGATATAAACATTCTTCGCATCTTACGTCATGGCCAATCACCGAATTTATTCCCCAAATTGCCTGATAATCCCTGGAAAGTAGCTTATTATTTGGAGCACTGGCTATAAGGTTAGACAGAGGAGGCTAATGTGACACCATGACGTCACACGTTATTCGATCACTGACAAACAACATTCCAGCGCTAAGTGTGAACAGAAATGTGCGGCGTTGAGACTCACGTCACGTTACTCTACCAAGGTCTCAGGCTCGTCTCGGGACTTGAGAATATGTACAGACGCTATTTTATATACCGAATATATTATCTACAGTAAATGTTCTAACATGTCACAAAAAAGGACAAAAGACAAACATAGATGATTTATTTTTCCGTTTCTATATTTTTCATTTTCTTTGTTTTTTTTTATTCAATAAACAACACAAATTATTTGCAAATCTTCCAAACTTAAGAAATTAACGTGGCAACTCGTAGATAAATGACGGACAGACAATCAGTAGGTTGCATAAACACTGAATATATAGGGTTTCCGTCTGAATCACGACGCATACCAGTGGTCTTCGTCACGTCGGCAGTCGGCGCGTGCGACACAATATCATGAACATCACGACTTCACTGACGAACGTTCATGTCGTATCACGATACCGTACAAAATAATGACCAATTAATTACAAAACGCTACTTTCTTTACAGAAAGCATTGTGTTGTAATAAAATTTTACTTCCATCGATTGGTGCAAATTCATATGAGCAACATTTTCTCTTGTCATATCCAATAATGCTAGCTATTTTTTTGCCATTGTTTAGAATTAGAATGGTAACATTAAGATTAAATTTAACCTTAAAGAATTCTTAAGACGCTCAAGTGAATTCTCAGAACTACTTTGTTGCACCTAGTAAATGAAACCTCACTGGAACGATCTACATAGCTCTCGCTACAAAGACCTGTCTCAGTACAATAAACGAAAGGTGAAATTTAAACTCATGACCTGAGAAACGGCGAATCAACTGTGGTCGTTCAGCTACTAAGACTTCAAATGCTTTCATTAAACATAAATGTTATTTGCCTAAGCAGTACCCGCCATTCGTGTGAACTTCATTGTTCATATTGTTTTATTGTATTTAAATTTACAGTTTTTTTTTTGAGATTTAGTTCATTTCTTAATGTAAAATACTAGACAGAAAATTACTTTGCTTGACCATGTCGATATCATCATCGCAAATATTGTATCCAATATACAGTAAATGATATTAAATATACACTTTGATTTTAATACATTGAAATCATCAGTGCTAAAATGTCCTACATTTAAACCATCTTAAGATTTGAATGACGTCTTAATAGTACATACAACAGTATTCATAGATCCCAACTGGAGTCTTACAGGGAACAAATTTCTTACTTAATCATATACGTCAACTTAGAAACAATAACAAATAATCATCTAGAAATCTCCATCTACAGTAAAAGAAGCCGTCCATCACATAATACAAGAAAGTGAATAGTACTTATAAACTAAAGTTAGCATATCTGCAATTTTCTTATAGAAGTTTCTTGTATCAACAAACAGTTTATAAGTAACGTTAAGTTGTTTCATTCATCTTGTTATTGGTGCAACTTTGTAGAGACTGGAAAGTGTGGTTAAATATCGCCCATCCGATATCAATGCACTCGATGCGTCGGTCGTATGAATGGGAGGCGACTTCTGCGAATGTTTGTTGAGGTACGAAATACCTCCCGCCATTGTTTCGTGAATCGTTCCCCGGCTGTGTACCAAAACATACAGTAACCGTATTAAGTACGCGAATGTGATTTTGGATTGTGTGAACATGTGAACTGAATTACTTGTGCATCTTTGATTTTGATAGCAGAATTAGAAAGGGATGTGAGTTTTGCTTTGCGTTAATTTATCTCTGGAATTGTTAAGTCCTTGTGGGGTGTTCAACGGTGATGAAAATTGACCATTTATTTGATTCAAAGGTCTTGATTACGTACACATATAAAGACACAAGTATTGAAACTTAGCCCTTCAAGACTATCTATCTACAAGACTAAGTTCTATCTAAGATAAGTAAGCTTACTTATCTTAGATAGAACTTTAGTTCTAATTTGTAGATTTAAATTCATGCCAGTTCTAACTTTAGCATCATCCGGCTTTTTAACATAGTTTGCAAGTTTCCCTAATTATCTTATTTTATATACACATAACTTAAAAATTATAATTTGTTACTATACCACCAAAATTACCTATTATAACGATCATTATCACATCTATTTTGCTTTGTTAGTTCTCATCACGATGTTCAATTCAAATCGGATTTCACACATTTCCACCAAGTTTTCTTCAATGAACATCTCGTCTTATAAAGTTCCACATTTAATTCGGAGGGAACAGCTGGATATATTCGATACAGTATTATTCGGAAAAAGTAAAAGTTGAGAAAATTTCGAAAATTCAATTACCTTATTAAAATTCTTGAAACGTTTTCGGCTGGATAAAACGGTACATAATACAGCAAGCAACAAGCCGGTTTCTATTATCGAAGTTACAGGTGGTTCGCATACCTGAACAATTACGGTCACTCAATAACGAACCGACGCCGTTTTGCTATTTCGACTCGCAGCCAGTATAATCACGAGGAAATAAGGTTTATAATACAACGTGTAATTTCTTCCAGCGACTACCGGTCGCATAGCTAGCCCACGCCCAAAGCGCGAATCGTCAATTTGCAAAATCAAGGATTAAGTGAACATGTTGTGTTGTGACTTGGTGACCACCGTTTAAATTAGCTATCACATTAAATCAACTGCGAATTTACAATTTGCTATGCAATTACTATAAGAAAACACTGATCGTTTTTGTGAAATTTCGGCTAATGTAATTACCACCAAACAAAACTAAAATCCAAGGCTACGAAAGCACGTGTAATATTTGCGATACGTTTTTGTAACTAAGCTTACCGAACATTGAATTGACCTTCATTTTTTTTTATATTGATCTTTAGACTATCATGTATGTAGGTGAGCAAAAGATTATTATTATATCGTATTACAAACATTATACATATATTAGGTAAAGAATGCCACTAGGCATTAAGTCCGTCTTTTTTAAAATCTACCAAGTTTAAAGTTGTGTAAATATTGTTGTGTAAAAATAAAGTGTAAATAAATAAATATATATCTATTAGTGTAGCCGTTATACATCTTTGGGCAAAATTCTCAAGCGAAGAACACTCCTAATTAAGCATCATGTTAATTTTTGGGCACAGATAATGAGATAAAGTAAACGCAATGACAAAATGGAATTTTAGTTCTTATTAGTCGTTTACTCGCCGGAGTAGCGGTAAAACGTCGCATTCGTTCCATCATTGGACAGATTAGAATCTCATATTACGATAGATACAAAATAGTTTTGTAGTTAAGAGGAAACGTTAATGGCCAGAGCATTCTCTGGCGCCGACGTCTGGGCGTCCTCCGGTAGTTAATCAGTATTATGCAAATCGAGTGTATATAATATGTACATATATAGTTATTTTATTATATATTCATTTTGTTTTATAAGCAAGTTCATCAACACTCCTTATGTGATGTCCAACAACACGATGACATTCCATTTACTTAAATCAAAACCGTTTAACTTAAAACGAAATCAGTTCCGAACATTTTCACGATGTTTTAAATATTATTCTGTTTAGGGCATATTTGAGCTATGTACAGCGTTATTAGTTACAGGCTATTTTCAATGACATAGACAATACACGAGGTGAATAAAACGTATTTACATAGGAACAGAAGCCGAATGAATAAAAATATAGATAGATGGATGGAATACTGGAACTCAGGATGGAATAATGGAACTCAGGATGGAATAATGAAAAAATCATTACACTCGTGTAAATAACAGCCCAGTGACGGGCGAAAAGATAAGAGTGGAATGTTATTTTTGATTAGAAACGAGAACAGTCGCTTTTATCGCCAACTTGCATAGATAAATTTTGAACGTGCGTAATTATATCGGCGTTCGGTTTCATAAAATTACAACTTTACTTCAACGAACGAGCGTCGTGTCCTTGTTTCGCTTAACGTTTACAAATCGATTTTTGATCGTCTAACACAATATAATACGTGAATATAATTAGTGGATAGTGTAGAAATTAAAAAGACGAAGTGCACGCGTCTCGGTACGTATATAAAATCGCCAAGGACATCTTTATCTGAGTGGTATGCGTTGAGTAAACAATGTTATATACGCTATTTCGCTCGCCGCCATCGCCAAGCCGCGCCCTGCGGACCAATTATTTGCTAAGCGCTCACCAAGTAAGCGGGCACTTCAAATAATTGTCCACGCAGTCAGCAAACAACTTGCAAATTTAGATGCACTCAAGATATATGTATACATAATAACAAACTACCGAGATCTAATTTAGTTAGCGCCAACATGATTCCTGTCAGAAAATACAGTAAAATATCCAGCCCCTTTACTGTCACGCTTCAAGGAACGCGTGTAGTGCGTGGGAAATATCCACAAGATGCTTTACACATAACTACCTACTTGAGTTACACAACCATGTGAGGAAAGTTACGTTACAAGACCAATATTATGATTAGCGAATAATATGAATCACGTACGAATAAACGGAAACCATTTACCCTGTAGAAAATATTACAAAAGTTATCAATGCAACCATACCTATAGTTACGAGGAGTGCAGTCAACCGTCAATATTAATATTAAATCAGCAACTCCGATTAGATATAAATATGCAAATTCGTATTGATACATTCCACAGCATGTATCTTTGTAATTCCCACGTCCGAGAACCACTCGGACAGGCATACCATGACCACGCCAGTGGCTGTCGACGCGAATGTTATCCATAACGTAGAATTATGCATTAACGAACCACCTAACGCTTTTACGCGTCTCGAACAATACGAACGCAGTGAAAATGCATTCAAGTGATATAATTAAAGTAATAAACGATGAATTCCCACTTGCTCGTTTAATCAACGTATCATTGTCTTCCTCGCTTCCTATTTTGAACAGACAATGAAAATAGACAATGAGAGGTTTTTCCTCGATTTACAATGCGTAGCTGTCAAACGCCCAGAGTGAGTTTTTGTTCACTAACGACTCGCAGCCAGCCAGCTTCGACTTTATACGAATCTCACTTGTGTGATCTGTGAAAACCGCAAAATCTTCATTCGCACGCAACGTCGTGTTGCGAGCACGTAGAAACCACTTATTACCTCAAAATTTATAGTGTCCACTTTCAACACCATAAAGATTTTATCGCTATCAAGCGACAGTGTATTTGAAGGGCTTATACTATATATTTTGTTTGGCGAAGACGTGGGGACATTAACGTTGGAGACATTTACGTGCGCACCTAAGCAAAAACCAGCTCCTAGCTGGCTACATTCTTGAGGTAGGTAAATAATTGCGTTCTGACAGGAGCGCGCGGCTCGGCGCTTGATGGACACATTTTTCACCGTGGAACGTTTAGGTTCCCCGTATAAGGTTAATATCGTCGTTTGCGCCGGAGACATGGAAGAGTTATTTTTAGAATTCATAAATTGGCTTAGCGGCTCGGTATATTGTGTGCACATTTTGCACAAGGGGATATCGTCGATAGCATCCACAGTGTCTGTAGGCGACTTGCTTGTGGGCCAATTGTTAAATTTCCACCTAACATCAATTATTTTAATCCTGGCAGATATTATAGAATTAATCTGCAATATTTATAATACAGTTGCGACTGAATAAGATTGTGATGAGATCGTACAAAACATGTTCTTCTCAAATCGTTAAAATGTTAATATCTCTCCTCGGTGTGCTAATTACCTAGTCGTGCATCGGATGTCATTCGGCATAACCGTTCGGAATGCAGTTTGCCAAAAGGGTCAATAAAAATACAACTTTATGTTTCCCGTGTCAGCAGCGGCAAATATTATTGTAGCGTCAATGTACTGGAACCCGATTGCTGGAATGGAAAATCCATTGCTACAATCAATTTAATCCACATTCATAATGGCATGGCAACACAAATTAACTCTACACTTTGCTTCAATTTTTTTTTTCACTCAGCTTTAATTTGTTTCGTATTTTTTTAGCCAGTTTCTTCCCGTAGCTACAAAAGTACAAAATGCGTTTGAAGTTCATGCCCATTTATTCCATTTCCTGTACTAGGGGACCGAAGTTATGCATCACTAAAGACGCAAGACTGCGCTATGTTTAAACATATTATCCACTTAGCATTCAGTTTAACTTCAACAATATTATAATTAACTTACGTTTAACAGTGTTTCATGAACTGATTTCAATCATCAATTTAGGCAATTAATTAATCAAACTGACTAAAATGACGATAATATATGTATTTTGTGCTTAATTATTATCCTACATTTTTTACATAATTTTATGTTATATATTTTAATTATAGACAATTATACCTATTATGTTACAACATGTATACCTATTATGTTACATATACAAACTTTTTGTTCTTTTGACCATATTTTAGTGGATTTTAAATTGAGAGGGAACCTAATATGTAGTAACACAAAAAACGAAAATGTGCTGTAAGGATTATAAAGATCTTAAAATTTTCTGAAAATGATCATCATGGCTTATTTTTGTACTAAGCAATCACACATAATTCAACAGTTTCGATGCGTATTTTCAGCTGCAAGTGGGTAGGTTTAAGGCCAAGTTTTTAAGACAATGATATAGGTGTCGGTTTAAGTATGGTAAGTAGATACGACTAGACATGATCGGTATTTAATAGGGATGTGTTGTAGCACCTGCAGCAGAGGTGGTGCGATGGTGAAGGGGGTGCAGGTGGGGGAGGGGGAGGCGTGCGCCGCTTTAGAAAGGCGCGACCATCGCCGCAGGCCCGGGCCGCATTCTACGGCCTGTCATTCACACCGCACAACTTGCCTATGCATTGCATTCCATCTCCCACCGCGCTCTCCACGCATCGCTCTACGTACACACGCTCACCTTACGAAACACTCAACCGCACCATCCACACTACATATCAAACAAACGATTCATCAAATTATTCCTGTGTCAATTCAGCAACAACTAACGTTTCTATGAACCAGTTAAAAACTTGTGGCCTCATTAATAGCGTTCCAAAACCAGTCGCCAAATATACAGAGCCTTTATGAAAGCCAGACACCTAACTGCACAATGCGCACACCGAAGGATAACAAAATGATAACCATAATTTGTGTTTAGGTCATTTGTTGTTAGTCAATTGTGGAATGTCGTGTGAAATCGAGGTTGTTGCGCGTGTTTTCCGATAGAGAGCGGGTGCGTCGAGGCGGCTGATCAGTTTGTTTTTCATTATTTATTCTACTTTAGAATAGTGTTTAACACTTACAACCCAACAAGGGTAGTACATGGTACTTGCACTTTTACCAGGACCGGTCGTTCGCACAAATTCAATTACAAAACGTCAGAAAAGGCATTGGAATGTGAAGTTTTGACATGGGGCTCTTACGGGTTAACACTTCTCTTTGGAAAACTTACCTGTCTCGCGGGTCGATCCACGTCGTTTTCCTACTATTGTGGTCAATAAAATAGAGCTTTCCGTCAAAGTCCCTCGCATAATCCCATCCGTCGGGCAAGGGTATCTCACCGTTTCGTCTCCTTGGCATATTTCACTGATTAAATCCATTCAAACGAATAACGAAGCACACTCGCGAACTAGCTACACGGCCATGTTGAATACCTCATTACGAGGAGTGACGTCAGGCGGGATCGGCCAATGGCAGCGAAGGGCCCCCACGATGGAATGCGGCGCGTACGCGAGCGCGAACACCGAGTTCCGCACGTCACTTTGCCGTCTGTACGAACGATACATACGACCGAACCACGCGACCCCGCGTCGCTAACTGAGCCGCACGGACTCACCGCCACGTTATCACAGCTCATGATAATATTCACTACCAGCACCTACTGTCTAAATGCATTCCTTCTGACCACAATGTTTACATTACATACACGATGCCCTGGCACACACGCCGATCATCTACTGCCTACTGACTAAGCTCCATACAGCACGGATATGCTGCAAGCAAACTCGCAATGTAGGCAAAAAGTATGTACGTACATATCCATTCAATCTATTTACGATTCCTTAGTGTATATACTTTGTTGTACATTTACATTTACAGCGCGCATTCCACGGCGTATGTAGACATACATACATATTATAGATACCTACATATTCAGCTATATTAGATAGTATTGCTTTACCGAAGCGAGTTTGTTAACTCAAATTGCATTCACATCTGTCTTCTTACGACTATAGAATACTAGATATCTAAATAATATGTCGAATTATTTTACGTATCCATGCTAAGCACGCTCATTGTTGCCTTACTATTACGACGACAAATTAGAAAAACAATTTCCAACACATTTGTTGATTGCACCCTTGGTTCTCACCCACTGCTGGACTCGTATTTTCAACAACTGCAGGAGGCATGGGGCGTACTTCATACCTCTACTGCTGATTGTACCGCCTATAAGACCACCGATTTACCTAACAATCACTAAATTACAATTACAATTGAGACCGACTGCAACCGTGCCTTCCGAGGCAAGGAAATAAACAATTAGGTAGTGACTGAATGGATGAGGAAAATTAGGTTAGGTTAGGTATAAAGAAATTTATTCTCAAATGGACAAAAATAGTCACTTATATGAGAACATTTTGACAATTAAAACAATTCTACAACGCACTAATAAGAAAATAAAAATGTTAGTACGTTTCACATTTACTAAAAATATATATATACTGAAGTTTAATCACTGTTCATCAAAAATGTATTGAGCAAGTTTGTTCTTCTTTTTTTTTTTATAAAAAAAAAAGTTTATTCTTGTATACGTCAAATGAGCTTATATACCTTATGAATGACGGCAGATTATTATACATTTGTGCACATTCAGAAGAGATCATTGTATTGCCATACTTTATTCAATAAAAATACTCTTAAATACTGTTAAAAAGTATTATTACTAAGCACATCACATTATGTTACATCAATAGCGACTCCTCGAAACGTTATTACCTACCGCTTTCTGTTTGAACTAGAAATCGCGACTGTGCCTTCGAAATTACTTAAACTATAAGGTTCTTTTATGTGCCACGTTGACCAAGAACGGATTAGCAAACATTACAAATCATATTATAATATTACATTTATGCTTGCATTGTAATTATTGTTTTCATAATGACAAATTTCGGTTAGGATCTTATATATTATTAGATATGTTTTTTATCCTCATACTTTATGTACAGATTATAGAGTAATTTGCATAAAAGAGGACGCAGATTTATCTTGTTCATAATAATGGCGCATCTCAGTGGTTCCAATAACCAGTTTAAAATTTCTAATCATACTTTTACATGTAAAAGTAATTTAATTATCTACAATAATGTGTATTATGTTATCGGTCGCATGTAACGCTACGTTTCTACTTTGGTAAATAAATACATACCTACTGTGTATATTACGTGTTACACAATGTTTCACAAAAACAAACCGTAAGGAAAGTTGTACGAAAGTTGAAGTCGAAATTAAGTAACAGATGAAGTTTGAAAACATAACTTGTTTTGACATCAAAACACTTAATGTGTGCCAAAGTTGTAAGCCACGCCATCTAGGGGCGAACTTTACAATTTACTGTAGTAATTCTAGAGCCGTATGAAATTAACAAAATAATACAAGAAGTAGCATCACGCCTGTAATCCCCGAAGAGGTAGGCAGAGGAATGTAGAACACTCCCACGTTTCACCAGTTACTTT
>DWDV01002809.1:0-11189 GCA_018245615.1 Mimoniades ocyalus | reverse complement strand
GTGTGCTTATAATGTGACAAAGAATAATTTAAAACAATTTTCCAATGTTAGTCAAATACCCTATTGTGAATAGACACGAAATTTGAAAGTTTAATCATGAATATTTTATTTGTCGTTCGTGCTACTGTGGGACCTACGGGGCAACGTGCCCGACAATTTACCTATATCATATTTTATTAAATATTACGAGTATATTAACACATTGTGCCTATTGCTTTTTCAAAATTAATCAAATAACAGTCACCCGCCCGTCATATTTTTAATTTTAAAAATGAATGTCTTTATTAAATCCTAATAGAGAAAAAAAGTAAATGGATATTGTCAAAATTATATAAATTAGTATAGTCTGATTTTGTGATCGAAACACTGGCTTCCTATAGGAATTATAATAATAATTTGATAAGATAGAATTATATCGTTTTTTCGTAATTGTACGTGATACTCAAAATATTAATAGGTTACTTTTATAACTTTACTCGACCACAGAGCGCATGACGCGCAGAAATGTATTTGCAAAATTAAATTTATAAAACTAGTAACTCAAAATCATTATCACTTATACTTAACGACATATTGATTAAACACTTAATTCTATTTCATACTTTGTACAGAGTATTGTCATTGATTAGTTTCATATATCAATAAATATATGTGTGCACATAAAAATGTCTGTCCACTATAGCAGCGACCTGTCCGAGGAGTCGCGGTGTGTCGCTAGCCGCACGACCAGCTCCCTCGCCGCTGTCACCAAATTATTATTGTATTCACATTTATTATAATAATTATTCACACTTGGTGTAGTCCTACTTTGAAGGAGGCAAAGTACCTTACTAGTGTTGTGCTGACTTAAAATGCAACTGGGCCTGTCCTATCGGTGTCGTAATCTGCGTTAAACTGCCAATTTTTCTTTTATTTAATTCGCATTTTGTAACTAATTTACGTAACGTTTTTTTTTGTAATAGAAAGAAACCAATATTTAACAGAAACTCTTAGTGTACGTAACATACAAATATTTAAAAATTCCTATTAAGTTGTTTAAATGTTCGTAACTCTGTATTTCGTGGTTTGGATGTGTTAATAGATATATCGATATTGACTGAAGACGCCTTTGAGTTATATATTTAATGTATCCTGATTTACAGTGCATTGGTTTTGTGAAAGCAACGACAAAAGATACATGTTATGAGTCGCATGACAAGTGTTCATTTTACTCTTAGTTGCAATTGTGACGTGTACTGCTTTTGACTATATTTCTATGTAATAAAGCGTTGTTTTTTCTGTATAAATTATATATTACTTGCAATAATACTACCCATTTCGTAATCAGAGAGATTTTAACACGAAATCGGTGTCGTGCAACCGATGTGTTGCTAGTTGCACGACACTTATTTCGTGCATCTCCCAGTATTGTTTCGATAGTGTTGCTGTCAGCGATGGCACGATGTCGATGGCCGACAGCTAGATGTGAGAGTGGAAATAGTGACGTGCAATTGATTGTATGCAAATGTTCTTACATAAACTTGCTTCGCGGTTGAAATATCATCGAGTTAATCGATCATAAAACGATATTTTTATTATGTGTAGCCCTATAAAAGTAACCAAATAGTATATGTTGTATTTTTATTATGTAAAATTAGTTATTTATTCATAATGATAAGTTATATTATAAATTTATTATACGAGTCCGAGTAAGTGTCTAGAATATTGTATAGTTATCAATTTCCTATATAAGATGGCCGCATGTTATTGTAGAATAGCATTTTTAATCAAAATGTGTGTTTGTTACATTTTAATCTTGTTTTATTTTCCAAATACCCTTACCGCGATCGTCAGTAGCGTGTTTGTCTATTTATGAGCCACGTCTTACCGAAATATACTTTTGCTATATTAGGGTATGGTATTTTAGCATAAGTAAGATTTTTTATGCATATTTAATTTTTTTAGGTTTGACCTTGCAGGCAAGTAATTATTTTGTTATAGGTATTTAAAGAAAAAGGAGACACAGGAGTATTAAAAGATTCTTTATATTTTTGTATCTTTTTTTTTGCGGGGGTAATATGAAGATGGCGACGGCGCTCGCAGTATCGCGTAAAAGTTATACTTCGAATAATGTTATGCTGCCGGCCACCTCGCTTGCTCAACACCTATAAACAGAGGGAACGTTTCGTCTTGCGGTCACATCTGAAGTAAAATCGCGGCTGGAATCCTGTACCGTCATCTGTACACATTATTCGGTTGAACAATAAGTTTCATTTTTATTATTTACTGCATATAAATTTTGTAAACAAATTTCCAGCTAACCTAATGCGTAAACTTACGTGTTAAGCTTAGTAGTAACAATAGCTAGGAAGATTTTTCTTAAGATAACAAGTGGTTATATTTATTTATTATAACTCGTGTGTATATTATATAACGTGTGAATGAGTAGGAAACTAGTTATTAGTATTAATAGAAAATTAGTAGGAAATAGGTAGTAATGCCACCTAGCGGACTGTACAGTAACTCAGAAAGTGTAACATTTTCTAAGGAATTAACAGATGTCACTAATTTCTTAGAGCATTGAACAGCATTTTAAGTTTAACGTTTGATAATACAAAACATAAGTATCAATATTTTATAGGTTTGTAGAGGTAACAATTAGGTCCAACAAAGTAAGTAGTAGCGACTGCCGAACGAAACGTCCGGGTCCAGGTCCGGCATTAATGAATTTTTATAACTTAGATTTTCTAGTAGTGGCGTAATATTACGTAAGTAAATACGTACTAGTAGAGGACACTTTGAAAGGTACACACACCCTTAAGTTGAAATGCATCGTCTACTTATTGTACTGTAACGACTAACAACCTAAGTGTCAAAAGTATTTTCGGGATTGTTTTACAAAAAACTTTGAAAAAAAATATTAACGTCAATACAATATTGGAACTGGAAAGTTTATACTTACAGTTCACTTCACTACTAAAAAATAAAAACGCACTACGATTGCGTAATGAGAAATCAACACACCAATTGGACTGATCAGTTACGAGAGCTCACAGTTCAATAGAAAGACACCACAAAGCAGACAGTACCCTGCTTTTGAAAAAAAAACAATTTGTAAGAGTTAAGGAAAAATACCAGAAAAAAATCTGTAAAGAAAGAAACTATGATATAAAAAAATCTGATATTCTAGAGTAAAATTCATCCTGTAGAACAACGCTTTTAACCTTTTTCAGTCCACGGACCCCTAGAAAATAAAACAAAATTTCAAGGACCCCGCTAATAAAAAACAAGAATAAATTTAGGGTAGTTTATTTTATAACTGAAAATAAATTACATTTAAATAAAAATTAAAAATACTGTACTAATGTGAACGTTCGTGCTGCTTTTTTGCACCTAAATTTGTAATATTTGGGTTAATTACAGTCGGTCGGTCTCGATCGGCTTTTCGTAACGATTACGAGACTTCTTATCATTTATTTATTAATTTAAATTTCCATTGATAAGACGGCGGACCCTATGCACATACTCGCGGATATTTGTTTGTTACTCTTTCAAGCAAAAACTATTTAACCGATCATCATGAAACTTTGTACACATGTTCTTGGAGGTATTAGAAGTAACATAAGTTACTTTTTAAGAAAACAAAATATTTTTTACCAAAGATAAAAAAATATTTGTCAAAAAGTCTTAAAATCTAGCTACTTCAACGCCATCTAGCTTTCCAGTAATGAAGTTAAAGTTAGAATTAGTGCAAAAGTTATTTAAGTTAAAGTTAGGATTAATGAAGTTAAAATTAGATATCCACGCGGGCGAAGCCGCGGGCACATATATAATATGTATATACTATATCATGGACAAGCACAAAAACAAATGTCACATCATTCTCACCAGACTTTGAAATACTGTGTACAATAATCAGTAAATAAATAGCCTTCTAAAAACCCAGGACTGCTTTGCAAAACAGGCAGATTTAATCTTGCGCCATAATAACATTCTCATTAACTTTATCGTGGTCGTAAATTATAATATATCAGGAACATAATTAATTTATTATATTGTAAGTGCAATAAACTCACTGTTTAAATAAAACAAAGCGTGTGTGAGGTATCATCGAAATTTTTATTCGTATGAAAAACCTGTCGATGTCATGATGTGTGGAATATAACATCGTTTAAATGTCCGCCACGGCTTTTCTCAGGCTGAATTTTAGGCATGGATTATGTTCGCTTTAGAATATCCAATGTGGCAGCTGTGTAGCACGTAGCGCTGTCCTATTGAAACCACATGCCATTGGTGTCCAGCTGTCCAGATCATACAATTCAATGAAAAGAAGTTGGTAATTATCGACCTGTAGTGCTCGCCGTTGGCAGTGATAGCCTGGCCAACGTCATTCTCAAAGAAATACAGGCTGATGACGCCGCCCGCCGAAATCCACACTAAACAGTGACTTTTTCAGGACACATTGGACGCTCTTGGATCTCATGTGATCTCATCTCACCACATTGCGAATAGTTCTCTCCGTAGGACGATTATGGCGACCGTAAAATGGACGAAGCGCGCGGTACATATCCCGAACTGAACACCCATTTTGATAAAACAATTTTATTTATACATGTCGTTGAATGCTATATCTGTCCATGGTGATTTGGAAAAACATACTGAATAAATCACAATTAATTTGACAGATATAGCTTCAACAAGATGGTCGAAGTTCGGCAGTCACTGTTGGAAGACCTTTTATATGAGGAAGAAAATTATTATCTGAATATCGATTTGCGAATGTCGATTTTACTGACCATCCTTGGCAAGTTACAAGATAACACGGAAAGTCCGATAATTTTGTCGCATATAAATGACAATATATTTCTTGAGGCACATTATAATAACCGCAAGCAGTTTGTTCACTTGTTGAAAACAATTGGAGGGAGCTTGAATAATTAAATAATAATAATTTGGTGAATACTTAACTACATTAAAAATAGGAAAATTATCACTGTTTTAACGAAACATCACGCTTGTAATCTTTGTAGAGGTAAGCAGAAGAGTGTATTACATTCCCACGTTTTATCAGTAGATAAGATTTACGGCCCACTATGGGACAGGTTTTGAGTCTATCGCCATACACCGGGCACATATCCAGGCTCCGAGCCACAACTACAAAATCTAAGTCTGAAGAATAATAGTGTTCGACCCGGAGTTCGTACCCAGAGCCTCTCCATCGGCAGTGCGCTTGCAACACGATCAACGAGGCAATCTACTATTATTGTTTTACGGTATTTTATCTGAGTAATGGAAACTCAATTATAAAATAAATGTTTTAAATTTAAATAGGTTTAAACTTTCATTGAACATTCTTGTTTTCTGCAAAGAACTTACTGGTACTATATTTGACATCAATTCCGATTAAATTTCGGCAACAGTTAAACGTACTTTATTATCATGCCATAATAATCGTAATAACATATCTTTTCAGGAACCATGAATGCGCTTCTAATACTGTTTGTCTTTCCGGCCTTCGTGTCGGCTAAGATAAACATCGACATCACTCCGGCATCTGAGAGCCGTGGCGCTTCCGTAAGATTCTTCGGTTCAGTAAACTGGCACATAACAGAGACGGATCAGGAAGCGTTTCATGTGACTGACACCGAAATCTCTTCCGAAAAAACTATATTGGCTTACAAGCACCCGGCGAATGTGCTAGTCCGTGAAAATAGTGATTATGATCACAAGGGCCTGATGGTCATGCTGAAGCCGGTCCACGCAGAAATTATCAGTAATGAAGAAGAATCCGTCGTCGTTGCATTGAAGGAATTCAATAATTATATATCCATGGCTACCGTTTTCAGAGGAGGCATAAAAGAGGAAGTCACTGAAGTGATGACCACGACGTGGTCTTCGACAGCGAAATTGAATAGCGGTAAAAATATATGTATCAGATTTGGTGCTGGGAGGATTATCCTGGATACTGCTTGGAAGGAGAATGCACACCATTCCACAGCGAGAGTAATATCGAATAATTCGGATATGGAAATGACTCTCCAGCCGGGGCAGGGAGTTCAAGCAGTGTTGAAGGCGATTAAAGCGTCGCTCCAGATTAAAGTAGAATACGAGGTATCATTGGAAGGCAGTATATGTGTTCGTTATATTTGGGCTTTGGCCATACCTAAAACAAAATGCTGGAACGTTAATGAATATTTGCGCAGCGTCCGGTTTCCAGAAGTCATTAAGGCTAATGAAACAATTAACGTGGAGTATTACTACAGCCCCAATGTGGACATCAAAGACAAAACCCAATTTGACGGCTCGTATACACTTCTGTAATCGATTCACGTTCGTAACAAAATAATGTTCCTTATAGTCGCTGGTCTAAATGGTCGCCTTCTGTATGTTATTCCCATCTGTAGGTACTGCTGCGTTGATCGAGAGGTTGCAAGCCTGATTGCCGATCCAGAGGCCCTGAATTCGATTCTCGGGTTGGGTACTATTGGGGTTTTATATCATGAAATCCCTAATGTGTAGCTTGGAGTTTGAATTTATGCCCCGTGTGTGGTAATATGCTCATCACCTTTTGCTTGGTGGAGCGTATAAAAACTGGTAAAACGTGGGAATATACTACACTACTCTGCCTACCCCTTCAAGGGAGATATAGGCGTTATTTACGTATTAATCTCAAAGATTCAGACAGCAACTTCGCGTTTTACCAAAGCGCACGGAGCCAGACGCCGACACCGATGACACTGGTCGTCATGAACAAGTTTATGGGGTTCCTATTCAAATAGTTGTATACAACAGAGGAAGCGTTGCTAATTACTAGCAACATTTCTTAGTGGACAGTAGACAATAGGTCTGTATGATAGTGGAACTCTCGAAGAGGTAGGCAGAGGTGTAGTGCACTGCCACGTTTCACCTAGTCTATTAGAAAATTCCAATAGTGCCCGACCTGAGATTTGAACCTAGAACCCGATAGGCATTCGCGTTGGCAACCAACAAGGACCAACTAGGCAGTCAGTTGGTCATTATCGTTCTGAGAAATATTACCAGTCCCGTTATCAATTGACTTAGTTCTTTAGGAAACCTAAAAAATGTTCTACAAAAAACAAAAACAACGATATTTAATTTATTCTTTATTTGAGGCCCCTCTGGATAGAGGCTCCGCATGATCGCCACAGCTTATAACAGTAGGTGGCGGCAGCACATCGTAGGTATTGTATCATCAAACAAACATTTTCACTAATCAATCCTCATGACACAAAATGCCTTCATTAATCACAACATAGATATAACTTTACCAGACCATTCTTTTATTTCTTAATTATTTGAGAACTGATGAAATTTATTAAAATTACATAGCAAGTGAATTTTTTTTATAATATAATTCAGACCTTTTGACTGAATTCTCGTAACTTTGCAGACTGTGTGCACAATGTGTTCAAAACAAAATTTCACATGATGTCATGTGACATAGGAGGATAACTGCTAATGATAATTTATCACAGAATCATTGTTTTAGTGGAAACGATCTGGGCAGATCTCAAATTAACCCTTTAACAGTTACACTCTGTTTAGACTTTGTTCACCGATATCAGACTTTAGAATGCCAGCTGTGGGGAACCTGTTTGTCCGTAAATCAAATAATTTATACACAATCAAATTTAAAAATACCTTTACGTAAATCGTATTCAATACAGGAATATATAATTATAATGCTAGCAACATTATTAAGCATTTCTTCTTCTACATACATGATATGAGACAAAAACAGATCAAATTATGTCACATGAGGCACATGTAACCTCTGGGCCTATTTCAAGTAATGGTACATGGTAATAAATGTTACTCAGTTATTTTAAGCGTTGAAAATAGTTTGTGTCCTGTTAAAATATAAAAAATAACATTAAATAAATAGATTCTAAGTTTTTGTAATTGTTTTATTTATGTAAAATAAAACATATTGCTTTTATACATTGCTTGTTTTTGGTGCATAATTCTGGTTCTTTATCTTCATATTTATTATCATGTTTACATAAATCTATTGAAGTTCAAGAAGTTTATGTAATTTTAATACTGTATCATGCACAAGAGCACGTTAGTTACAATAATAAAACTCTCACATCGCTTGTGTATTTCATGTATGTATCATTTCAATATCAAAATAAACATTAATTGCTCAGTCTGTAATTAGAAACATTATAGAAGTTGCTTAATACGGTTCTAGCTTTATTACCATAGGGTAAGAGCGAAAATTGTTTGAAACGCATTCAATAAAATAACATTCTTTTTTAACAGATTAAAAACAATAATATACAACTGAAGACTTTTACATGACAGAACTGATTAATTCAGCACAAGTCTCACCAGCTGATCTGAAATTAGTCATAATCACTTTCATACCCTTTAACCATTGGGGTATACAGACAATGCAAAAAAGTAGCATTCCTAACAGAAGGGTATTAATTTAGCCACAGGACAATTTTAATAAAATACACATATCAACGTTAACATGAAGCAATAAATATGTGTCGGAAAATTTAAGTTTCAAAAAGCTTGAAAATTCATGATTTTCATTGCACATGCCAATTTGCGTGTTTGTGTGTTTGACATATTAACAAAAATAAAAAACAATAAATTCATAATTTGAAATTATCTTGAGTTGCATTTGAAACATTATCATGCTGTATAAAAAATGTATATATGTGTTATACAAATTACTAATAAACTTGCCTTCATTATACCTACATCTATAACTTATTAAGTATCGATATTTTAAAGCATAGGGAGTTGGCTCTCGGCTTCGGCGAACATTATTTGAACTATACTGTATGTAATAAATTAAATTGTTCATTTAATACACTAATATTATAATATAATACTATTATTTTTTCAAGAATAAGCTTGTGAAGAAACGTGTCTGACAGTAAGATTGAAATTTATTGTACTTTTCATATGTATCATTATAAGAAAATTTTAGTTTAATCTACGTTTATATAAAATAGAATATGTATGTATGTAATGAATTTTATTGCTTGTAATAATTACGATGTTTCTAAATATAACAATGAAAGAAAAGATTATGCTAAACATAAAATCAATTAATAACATAGTTATCTGTTTAAAAAAAGTTGTTTTGTATTTACTTATAGGACATTACAAGAAAAAAATATTCAGCTAAGAACAGATTGGGCACATATAAAAAAAATAACATTTTAAAACTTAAGTGGATTTCACTAACAATTAACATTTCTAAGTAACGAGTAAACAATTGTGTTAAAACAATCGCATGGAGTATACAAAATTAATATTACAATAATAATTCGAACAATGATCAAGTAAAATAGATCCAACTGTACTGCTGACATGTTCAGCGACAGGTTACCAAATATTTGATCAAACATTTGTTTCTCCATCTCACTCACACACCAACACTATGCACAGTCATAACTCATATGCACAACCCTATTATCCAATATCACACTCATATCAGCCCGTGGCGTTTCTTGTACTCCTCGAGGTTCAGTGACCTCTTCGGGCCAGTTTCTTTCACTTTCGTTGTCAATTGCTTTGCTTGGGAGGGCGATACTTCTGTAATATTAAATACAGGTATTATTTGATGCAAAAAGAAGGGTAAAACTAAATGAGAGTAAACAAGCATATGAACACAAATCACATATAACATAATGCGCCCAGATTTAATATTTTTGCTGTGAATCTCATCACACCACACTAATGGAAAAATGCTTTTATTACCACAATATATCACCCACATAGTCTAACCACAGACAATAAACTGTGTGTGGTGTACTCAAAACATTCCTAATAAGAGGTAGGCGTCGCTAGCGGTGGAATATAACATCAGAATCAGAAACTGACATTTTATTTGTCCGATTTATAACCTACCAAAGGTGTTATAACAGATTTAAAAAAGTCTAATAAGGCATTGTAAAGATGCCACAAATTTGTCCTGTTGAATACTTGCAAAGTTTAGATATCGCTCGTGAATGTAGCGAGAGAGAGAACAACCAGAGAGGCAGCTATGTACTGACTGGAAACAGGCAGGTCCAACTCGATGTTGATGTCGAAGTCATGCAGTGAGTACAGGCTGGCGTTGTCCGACGTTGTGGATTTGTCTCGCTTGGCTCTCTCCGCCTCTTGCTGCTGTTGCTGTTGCTGCTGCTGCTGCTCCTGCTAATAGAGTAATTAAAGGAGTTAGGTTACATACGTGGGTTCATACAAAAGTTCACGCCAGGTCCCTCGCGGCCCATGAGTCACGGGGTAAGCAGAGAGCAGTAAGCGCCAAATTCCTTGCCAAAACATGTTAGTTTTATGTTGCCTCATTTGAAATTTGAGACACATTTATTTGATATTGCGTAGCCTGTAATCCCTGAAGAGGTAGGCAGATAAGTTTAGTACACTGCCACATTTCACCAGTTACATTTACATCCCACTATGGATTAAATGGTGAGCTTATTGATTATACTTGGTAAATGGCCGCTTACCAAAGCTGTGAGCGTTCTGGACAAAAGTGTTCAACTCACCATCAATCTCTCCTTCTCTTGTCGCTCTCTTTTTTCTTCCTCTTCTCTCAGTAGCCTTTCTTCGGCTGCTGCTTCTTCATTTCTTTGTAACTCCTGCAAGAAAAAGTTTGTCAGCATATGATTTGTCATAATATCAGGGATGAATAAAATCCCTTTTTACAATTTACGACTATAATTTTTAATAATTGTTTTATACAAGGGAGCAAACGGGTACTAGGTATCAATGCGGATGATTAATAACAATTTCACCAAATTAGTTAACAACATTAGTATTCAGACGGTAGGGTCGGCCCGCTCCGAGGGACACTTGTTAGGGAGCGGCTAAATTTCACAATAAATAATAAAAAAAACTTTTAACAATATACCAAAGCAGGTAAATTTTTTTTTGTTGACGCGATTGTCACAAGGCAAAAAATATATAAACTTTTAAGGGGGCGGCAAAATTTTCATCCGCCGGGCGGCTGACACCCGCTCTACGCCACTGCGATAATGCATGTCTATCATTCATAAAACGCCTCACCATTTTACACAATACTGGGCTACTTTAAGCAACATATGAAATGGTTTATCCTTTAAATACACACATATTTCCTCTATGGTCTAGAACAGCGGTCGGCAACCTTTTGGCAGGCAAGGGCCACAAGGTAGCAAAAGAAACTAAAGGCGGGCCGCACTTTC